>SNQJ01S0050195.1:57961-72037 GCA_010110895.2 Picea sitchensis
ACTGTTCTGCCTGTGTGTGCCGATTTATTGGCTCTGGAACAAGGTAAGCAGATCCACGGTTGTGTAACAAGAAGTGGATTTGAATCCGATGTTGTTGTGGGCACTGTGCTGATAAACATGTATGCCAAATGTGGGCATATAGGCACTGCTCAACAAGTGTTTGAGAAGATGTTGAGTCGAGATGTGGTCTCATGGAACGCAATGATTTTGGGATATGGAATTCATGGATATGGTGAGGATGCTCTTGCTCTTTTTTCTCAAATGCAACAGACAGGCACAAAGCCAGATCATATCACCTTCATTGGTGTTTTGACTGCGTGCTCTCATGCAGGGTTAGTAGAGGAGGGCTGACAATACTTTGAGAGCATGAAATCAGATTATGGCCTTGCACCCAAGCTGGAACATTATTCATGCTTGGTTGACCTTCTTGGGCGTGCTGGGCATCTAGATGAAGCATATGATATTATAAAAAATATGCCATTAGAACCCCATGCTGTTGTGTGGGGGTCCTTGCTTGGGGCCTGCAGAATTCACTGCAATATTGAGATTGGAGAACAAGCAGCAAAGCACCTTTTTGAATTAGAACCAGACAATTCTGGATGTTATGTACTGTTGTCAAACATCTATGCTGAGGCAGGTAGGTGGGAGGATGTTGCAAAGTTGAGAACAATAATGAAAGAGAGAGAAGTGAAGAAGCAACCAGGATGCAGCTTTATTGAGGTAAATAGAAAAATTCATACATTCCTCGTGGGAGACAGAAGCCATCCTCAATCTGAGAAAATTTATACAATGTTGGAAGCCTTGTATAGGCAAATGAAGGAGGCAGGATATGTGCCTCAGACAAATCTTGTGCTGCAAGATGTGGAGGAGGAGGTGAAGAAAAATTTACTATGCAGTCATAGTGAGAAGCTGGCCATTTCTTTTGGGATCATCAATACAAGCCCAGGCACCCCCATTCATATCATGAAGAACCTACGTGTGTGTAGTGACTGCCACAATGCGACCAAGTTCATCTCCAAGATTGTTGGGCGAGAAATTATTGTGAGAGATACAAACCGTTTTCACCACTTTAAGGATGGATTGTGTTCTTGTAAAGATTACTGGTGATGCTAGTTCAACTGAACAACAGATATATTTATGCTTTCAAAAATATGTGCATACTATTTGTTTATTAGATATAGTATTGGCATAGATTCATTTTAACCCGAAATTTATTAAGCATCAAGAAGATTAAAAAAAATCCAAGTACAAACTTTTCACCAATTGAAAAATCCGAGATTAAGATGGATCCATGCGAGTGTTTTTTTTTTTTATTAGCTTTTTTGACATTGAACATTGAACTTTATTTATTCTTAATTTATTAATGCTGGGATGCGAGAGACAGATCCCTCCCACCCCAGGCTGTAAGAACACCTCATTTGTCTAAAATGCACTGTATGTAAATAAATTATCTATTAATAGGGGTAACACTTTATTCAAGGGGATTATTGTTCACACTGAGCAGCTTATAGAATGGTCTCTGAACTTCTATCCTTACTTTAGTTCAGATTCTGGGAGGTGTTTCACCGGATTGATAAGGTAAGTTCTATTGCACGGAGAAGAGTACGTATTCCCTGCCCTGAAGAAACAATTGATAGGACTATAGGGAGGGCGGGTGAAGGTTATAATCAAGCTGGAGTCCTAAATTATTATCAGGGGTAGTGGACACTTTATAGAAAGAAGGAAAGCGGCACAAAGGACTAACAAAGAGACGCACGTGTTAACCCATATTTGGTGAATCTTTGGATATGATGATAAGCTCAAACCAAAAAAAACATGTCTATAAACAAACAAGCTCATATGGATATGGACTTCTCTCGAACTTAAATTGACACATTATAATGTTTCATATAAATATGTAAATCTTTATAATATAATTAAGTCAGCATATGCAACATGGGGCATTATAATGTTTCATATAAATATGTAAATCTTTATAATATAATTAAGTTAGCATATGCAGCACGGGGCTTGTTTTTGTGAGTTGGGTTTTCTTACGATCATATGGGATCTCCACAACAAAAAGTTGTATATAAGCAATTATATATCGGGATTATGAACCTGATATGATTGTCTTGTAGTACAATCATTTCATAGTCATTGTGAATATTCCTCTAAGTGAAATGAAATCAAAGGGTTGTTATTATACTTGTCGAAGGCATGTATATAGCAATTGATATGCGTTGATTCAGTATTAGTTTTTTTTGATTTATTTTAATATTAGCAGTTTAACCAAAATTTTAACAAAAACATCTTATTTTAAATTATTTATAAAAATAATTCTTGATTTTTTATTGGATAGAAATGTAGATGTCTTATTGCCGTGAAGACGGAGCTAATATTAGAAAATGAAAATTCTCATTCACTAACATTTAATTTACATTTAATCTTGCAGAGACCTTTGGCAAAGGCGCTCTTATATCAAGGAAAATCTTGACTTGCAAAGGCGACAGACACCGACAAAGGAAGGTAATGTGGCAATGCTTAAGGTAACTGCAACATGCAAGCAAAGGAAGGTAAGGTGGCAGCGCTTAAGGTATCTGCAACATGCAAGCTCTGACATCTGGCATCTGCGAGTGAATATGATCGAGGCGCTTTCTTCTCGCCAGCCAACTCCTATATATCAAGCTCCAGTTCCCATTCTCCCAGCTCCCAATCTCGACAGCTTCCACCAAGCTCTGCATGCAGCGCCCCACCCAGGTACCCCAACTAAAAGGGAGAAAGCAGTTGCCCAAAATCAATTCTATCCCATCCACAAGAAAAGAGTTGCTATGCAAAACTAGGCGTGAAGGCTAGCTGGGCTCTCAGTGTTTTAATACCCGAGTTTCCACAAACTAAAGCAATAGCCCATTTTGGAAGGAGGATCTGGTTTTTGTTGTTGCAGAGCCTTTCGAGGAGGATCAACGAACCGAAATCCCACGGTTAACATCACCAACACTGCCAGCGCACAGAGCACGGGACGCTTCACTTCTGCTTTCTTTTCTGCCCCCCTTAGCGGGGGAGCAAGTGCGGGACTGAAAGAATACGAATGGATGAACTGATCGAGATCTCTCTTGCTGCTTGCTGGTCGAACCTGTGATGCTAGAGCCCGTGGTGGCTAAACGTTAGGCTTGACGAACTAAACCGAGGCTGGTCGAAATCACTCGAAGCTGGTAGAAAACGTAATGCTATAATGTGTGGTGAGACGTGAGGCTTGACGAAAGGAACTAAATCGGGGCTGGTCGAATTTGGCTAGTCGATGAACTGAGGGCTTGCTGTGGTATTGACTGTCAAAGATCCTGTAGGTCCATAAAACAAGGAAGCACTTGAGCATGCTCACATTTTCCTTAACGTCGTCGAGAGGGGCACATATCACATGCAGGTGAGCTCTCGCTAGGTTAATCTTGAAAATAAATAAGATGAAGCCCTAATTCTAACGACTATGGGACCAACCGCATTTTGCATCATACTATTGGGGTGCCCGACTTCAGCGAGGAGTATCGCTGCTTCCAAACTATCACATGCGCTCAGTTCTGTGAATTCTGTAGAATGTGATGTATTACTGGTATTAGATTGGATGTTCATATCATTCCTTTAGGACGTCTAACGATGTTAGAATTTAAAAACTGTGCATGTTTTTGTGAATCAGTTGGATGTTGCCCAAGAGCTCATTGACCATGCGATTTCCACATCGCTTATTGAGAGCAAGCATGTATATATTAGCATCAGTTATAATCTTGTTGCCATTCAACACCCCACTTTCATCCGACAACTTGTTCCATATAGTCTATCGCCCAGGTAACAAATTCTTGCTATTTCATTAATTTATTGTCTCTCCTCTTTTCGCATTCTAGAATTTCAGTTCTGAGATGTTTCTTTTTGGGAATTTTCCCTAATGGGTAACGAAGAATCACAGTGGCGAACATCCACCAAGCGCTGCTTACAATGTACTAGATCGTTGGCCACTTCTTCTTATGATTGAACACTAGTGGCTGCTTACAATGTACTAGATCGTTGGCCACTTCTTCTTATGATTGAACACTAGTGGCTGCTATAAGAGCGCCTTGCTTTCACTATGGTTGCTGTCTATGTGATTTGCATAATTATTTTGCAACATAAAGATATGTTGGGATCCCAATACCCTTTAATTTTAACTTAGTGTGTTGTAAAGGTTTGGTAGAAGTGTTCTAATTTTTAAATTTTTTTGGCATATTTTGGCAAGTTTGGTTTAAAATTTGGTTAGAAATTTAAATGGTTTGAGAAGTTTGATTATAAATTTAAAAGGATTGTTGAAATTACATATTTTAGTGATTGAGCACCTAATCAATTTATGCATCCTTACATCCTCCTACACCAATACTAACATCATTGAGAGTTGGCATCCTCCTACTCTAATATAAACATCAAAGACCATTGACATTTAAAGTCCTAATTGATATTATTACATCCTCCTACTCCAATACTAACATCATTCACAGTTGCATTTGATGTCACAACATCCCGACATCCTCCTACTCCCATACTAACATCATTGATAGTTTGCATCCTCCTACTCCAATATTAACATTATTGACCATTGACAGTTGCATTTGATGTCATAACATCCTCTTACTGCATTACTAATATTGATAGTTGATTTTGATGTTATAACATCATCCTCCTCTAATACTAACATCACAAACAATTTTAGTATTGTTCGACTTTAACAAGTTCCCTGCCTTATTAAAGGATTTATGTATAAGTTTCTGGGTCCTTGTCAATATATTGATTTGCATTCATATCCACTGTTTCTCACCAACCATTTCCTGAAAAATTTAAATGTTGTTGCCACTACAAGCATTTGCAAGAAATATATTGTATTGATCTTGAGATTATCTTAATTTGTTTTCATATGCTGCATTCTGGGTTTCGTCCAGTTGTTAACTCACTAAACAAATTGCTGGAGACTTTGCATTTCTGTTTGTATTGGTGTTCTACTGCCTTAGCCATTACTTGAAATGGACCATTCCATGTACAAGCACCTGGTTTATTGGACAAGGATGGTATTAAACTGTTAGTCTCTCTCCAATATCTTAAACCTGTTGTCTAGACTCTGTGAGCTTCATTGAGGTTCTCAGTTGATGCGAGTTTTTGGATTGTGCTACATATGACAAGTTTAAGTTTTTTGCATATTCCAATAGGCAGGCTCTGACAGGGTATTTTGGCTACCCGTCTAAACTTTGTGCGTTTGGTATTCCTGAAGTGATTTTCAATTGATACATCTATCAATTTTACCTTGAAGAGTTTACTCGAAGCTAGTTATATTTTGCTAATTTTCAATATTTTGATAATACCTGAGTTTCCACAAACTAAAGCAATAGCCCATTTTGGAAGGAGGATCTGGTTTTTGTTGTTGCAGAGCCTTTCGAGGAGCATCAACAAACCGAAATCCCATGGTTAACATCACCAACACTGCCAGCGCACAGAGCACGGGACGCTTCGCTTCTGCTTTCATTTCTCCCCCCTCAGCGGGGGACAAGTGCGGGACTGAAAGAATACAAATTGATGAACTAATCGAGATCTCTCTTGCTGCTTGCTGGTCGAACCTGTGATGCTAGAACCTGTGGTGGCTAAACGCTAGGCTTGACGAAATAAACCGAGGCTGGTCGAAATCACTCGAAGCTGGTAGAAAATGTAATTCTATAACGTGTGGCGAGACGTGAGGCTTGACGGAAGGAACTAAATCGGGGCTGGTTGAATCTGGCTGGTCGTTATTGTTGGCTGGTCGATGAACCGAGGGCTTGCTGTGGTATTGACTGTCAAAGATCGTGTAGGTCCATAAAATGAGGAAGCACTTGAGCATGCTCGCATTTTCCTTAACGTCGTCAAGAGGTGCACATATCACATGCAGGTGAGCTCCTGCTTGGTTAATCTTGAAAAAAAATAAGATGAAGGAGAAAATGGCGGCTATAGCAAATTCAAAGGAAGTATTAATCTCGGCCTCTGCTTAAACGAGGTTACCATGTTCTTGACAAGGCCGCACCATCAACGTTGTGAGCCCCTCCGCTAAGCAGCTCTGGAAAACAACAGTCGATTTTCTTGAGGTGGGAATTCTTGGGGCCAAGAATCTTGTGCCCATAAAATCCAATGACAGACACGGTGTAACACATGCATACTATGTTTCCAAATATGGGCAAAAGTGGATTCGGATTCGATCTCGTACCGTCGTAGACAACTATGCCTGCTATGCTATGTATCATTCTGCTTGGATCTATAACTACCATACCTGCCTAAGAGCTGCTTGAATCAACGTCCAGAAGCGGATTGGGACCAACCTCGGTCCTAGTCATTCGGGTGAGAGCCGATGAAGGGATTGATTTACATAGAATTCCCACTTAATCGCTTCCAAATATGGGTAAAAGTGGATTCAGATTCGATCTCGTATCGTCGTAGACAACTTTAACCCCAAGTGGAACGAGCAATACACCCGGGAGGTCAATCCCCACCTGGCAGAGACCTACCCATTGGAAAGGTTCGAATTTGAATATTGACACTGCAGATCGATCACATCTACACAAATGTCTCCCTACTTTGCAACCTCTCGACAATTGTCAAATCATTACTTTGCAAACCTCTCAACAATTGTCAAATCATCTATTTACACTTGCATGTTTCATTTGTTTCTAATATTATATTTGGATACCATGTAGCCATTTTCTTACACTTAGCCATTTCTTTACACGCATGTTTCATTTGTTTATAATCTTGTATTTGCTAATTCGACAGGTATATGTTACCACATAGCCTTGTTAGAAATGGAATATGCCCACCCTTGAGAGTGTGGGCAGATCTACATGGCTTTTGACACTAATACTTGAAAATAATTATGTATATAATATTACATTCATAAAGTCTCTTATCTACGGTACTTTATGATCATTCCAAATCTTTTGATTAGAGTTTGGAATGGTGTTTGATTTATATGTTTTTTTTTAATAAAAGCTACAATGTCTTGTGACAAATTTGTTGTTAAACCTCCTTGCTTTAATCTTATCACCTGTTTTTTTATTAGAGTTTGGAATGATGTTTGATTTATATGTTTTTTTTTTAATAAAAGCTACAATGTTTTGTGACAAATTTGTTGTTAAATTTGTTTTAAGACATGTTTTTCACTCCTCTTTGAGAATGTTCAACAATTCTATCAACATGGTGACTGATTCTTCTTCTTTCAGGAGATTAAAAAACTCATTTAGGATTGTGTACTTCATTCCTTCTTGGTACCTCTTTTATTGGTGTTCTTATCGATTCTCTTCTTTTTCTATGTTGTCGAACAAGTTGAATTCCTCTCTCATAACTTGTCTTTCTTTTTGGGGGTTTGGATACAAGGTTTCTTTTGGTATAGGTTTTATTTGTGGTACTTTGTTCAATGGTATAGTGCCTTCTTGTCCCGCTTCATATTTGGTGATCGTGTTTAAGTTCTTAGAGTTCAATACTTTGTGCTTTGGTACGCTCGACAAGAGATTAATGGTTCTCCTATTTCTAATATTTTCCAGCATAATTTGACAATCTTCCAAGGAGTGATCCCTGACTCCACATATGGTACAATATTTGAGGTTAGTCCTGTCATTCAACAAACAATCTGGGTTGATGTGGTCTTCTTTGATGAAAATAAAACAATATTTCTTTTTAGATCTTCCTTGATCGCATCCTCTGCAATTTCCATAACGACCTCGGTATCCCCCTCGACCTTGATATTTTCCATCACCTCCTCTGCCTCATTGTCCTTGGTTTTGATCTATGGCTTTTGTGCGATAGATAGTTTGGTAGTTCAGTTTGGTCCGACCATTATGCTAGCATTCAACTGTATTATGGGTTGGTTCTTCACAATTGGCACACTATTTGGGTTTTGTGTTCTTCAAATTGTTCGGGAAATCCTTTGTTGTGTGGTTTGTGATTACCTGATAGATTTCATAGTAATATTCAATTTGAATTCATCTGACCTTTGGATATCTTTTGTTTGCATCACGATGTTTGCAATGATCTTTAGTGGGGCCTTCATTCATCAAAAAGGTGCACCATAAGTTGCTTCATCTCAAGGCAAGATCCCACAACAATTTTTGCATCATCTCTAATTTTCTTCAACTTTCTTATCCAAGGAAGGTGCATTCCAATCATCATGAGACTCAATCTATTGAGCTTTCTTAAGAGCGTCTTTGCATAATTTTATTTCATGCATCCTCAACAATTCCCCGATTCACTGAAGTAACCCTGCCACAAATCATTGTACTAGAAATTCTTTATCAATGGGGTACGTGATCTGGCTAAGCAGGTCTTTAAACCGTTTATTGTATTCCTATACAAATTCACCCGACATTTGTTTAGTTTCTTTCAATTTTTGAGCGGCCAAGTGTTTTCTATCTTGCGTTTTAAAGAACGACGAGAAATTATTCTTAATTTCTGACTTTGATCTAGTTTGATTATCTGCAAAATTTATAAAACATGTTAGGGCTCTTTTTCCTAGAGCCCCAACAAATTGCACCTATTGCCTCATTTCATCTGTGACGTCCATAACGTCTCAAAATTTCTCACATATGAATCAATGTCTTTTGAGACCTTTGTCCCCTTCATAAAGAGCAAGTGATGATGTGCCATTTTGCTTGTATTCAAGGGTTTTGACTACAACTGGTGGAGGTGTTGGTGGGCTTGAATACGCCAATTATTCAATTGGCTTCGTCGACTAATTATCGGTATTGGCTTTGACTAATACTTTTTCAACTTCTTTTCCCATTGCCTTTGTCTAATAGGCTTGATCTATATATTCTATGAAATTGCTTGTTTCTGGTCGCGTCTCTTCATCACAACCCTCAATCAAGATTGTTTGCTCTTCTTTAGTGATTAAATTCAACAAGGGGTGTACACCCATGAGATCCTCAATCCATATGAGTATGTCATTGTTGCCTTCTTCAGTTACAAAATTTATCCAATTTCCTTCAGATTGTGGCATCTGGATCCATAGTCTATCAATAACTCTTCTTTGTTCATCTAGTTGACTCCACATTGAAGCAAGACTAGGTTCCACATGCAAGTGATGTTAGATGATTTATCTAACCCTAAGGCTTGATTTATCTGAGTCTGGTGCTCTACATATTGCTAGACCTAATTCATCGACATCCATACTTTCACTATTCTCTAACAATCAAAGGGCACCAAATCCAACCTCTACTAATTGTATATCTTCGTCTAACTTAGGAACTTTTGGGGATTCTTCCACTTCTGCATCCAATTGATCACCATCAAACTTGAATAGGGTAAGTGCTCCAATGAATCGTTGTTCGCGAGGAACCCTTTCTCTTTTGGATCGACGAGGGTCCATGAAATCGCGCATTTTAGCCCTTCTCCTCCATTTTTTGTCCCGTTCAATCTTCTGGAGATTGATTGTAGGTTTATGGTGTTGCATTATTCTCGCAGTTCTTTTCTTTGTTTCCTCATCCCAAATATATTTTCTTTGTTTTTCGATCAATGTTTGTGTCCTCCCTTTCTTTGGCATGCCTACAATGTCTTCTTCAATGTAAGTCGACTAGGGTTTTACTCTACTTGAGACATCTCACAATCAACTACCCCCCATCACTAGCTCTAAGTTTACTCTTGGTAAATAAATACAATCCTTGCAATCATGTTCATTTTCATAGGAAGTACTCCCATTCTAACTGGTTCTTCTAGTTAGAATTTATCGATTTTCTCAGGGGAGGTTGTGGGTAAACAATATGGTTGACACCCTTATCAATAAAATTTTTATGCAGTAGTGTTGGTACTATGTAGAGGAAACTGTCATGGTGGTTGTTGTAAATTTTTCTCTTCACGTCATCCAAAGAATTATGCTTTTCTATTGCTTGTTCTTCGCAAAAGTCTTCCGCAATTTGCTCAACCCACTCGTAGAGGTTGGTTTGACTGCCAACAATTAATTTTGATAAAAAATGCTTGTCCTTCATTATATTATTCATGTGCAACTTGATCCATGTATTTTTTTTTATTTCATTTGGTATTACCTATAGGAATTTCTTGCGAGTTTTCGTGAAACTACCCCTGTGCTTGTGCAAGTGTTAGTTGGTTTCTCCTGGTGTAGTTATTCAAGTAATTGTCTAACTTCCTCTGCAACTATCATAACTACCTTGGTTAGTCGACCCATCTCAACGTTCAATCAACTCAACTAACCAACGGTCTTATCTTCACAGTCGACTGACACATTACAATTGGTCGACTAGCTGGCCTAGTTGACCAGGCCCTCCAACATGAGTTATATGTTGTCGTGGACTAGATCTCATAACCAATGTGGGATAACACACAAGAGGAGAGTATATTTTAAAGTCATAGAAACTATTCAAAGATGTCAAACTCAATGTATCCCATTGTTTATTATCATGTTTATTATGAAGTGTTATTCACACATCCACACCCACTCCCACACATCTCACATGGAGGTGGGGGTGGGAGAGCAAACATACATATTTATCTTGTGATCGAAAAACCGTTATGTTTGGAGGGCCACAAGCTCTGTGGAGGGAGATAATAGTGAAGTGGTTATTAAAGATTATACAATGGATTCTTTTGATGCTTAGAATGATTGTCTAAGCATCAAACATTTGGAGCATGTTCATGAGGCATTGTGAGCGAAAGGTGGGAATGAACCAGAGTGTTTAACATCTCTTTTTTTACATACACACACATATGTTGGGGTGAATGATGATTATCAAGATAGGGTCCTTAGAAGAATCTATTAAACATGTAACCCTAAACTACACAAGTATCAAGGCTGCCCCAAACTTCCCTCCGTTTTGTTCTTAATTACCAAAGAATGTAATAAGCACAAACTCCTAATCTAAACAAAAAAAGGTTAAGCCTTTAAGGTTTTGTATATATTTTGATATTTTGTATGTATTTTAAAAAATGAACAATTACACAAATCAAATAAAACAAAGTAGAGAGAACTTAGCCAAAGGCTTTAAAAGTAGTCGCTTCACCTTTTTCTGATAAACTTTTCGGTACATGCATCTTTTTTTTTCCAATCTTTAATTGCAAAAAAATAAAAACTATTTCAATAAAGTAGGAACATAAGTATAATGAAGAATAAAGAACATAAGCTTGAAAATAATAGATAATGAGGCTCTAAAAAAAATAATTAACTTATAAAAAATGCTCTAGATGGAGTACAATGTCAAATACAACAATTGAAAGAACCAAATGGAATATAACCAACAAAACCAAAACAACTACAAGATTCCAAGGATTTGAAGTCTTGGATTGTCAACAAAATTATTGTTTGAGTGTTTCCAAAACCACATACAAATAAATCCATAGGCTTTGGTTTTTACTTGGGCATTTTTGAAATTGCACACATGTCACAATTGAGCATTCCTAGTGGGGAATTGTGTGCACGAATATTCATGTGTATTTGGACAAATAATGACCTATTCAAAAGGCATGGTAATAAGGAGCATTGTCTTGGATATGGAGAATAACCTTGACTCCACGATGAGAATTGGGTAAAATTGCATGCAAAAACCAAGCATTATTTATAAGGCTCCATTACTTGTTGGATTTGATTATCATAATGAACAAATTCAAATTTATTTGAAAGTTGAAGGATGATATCATATGGTAATTTAATGTGTATGATACAAGTGAGAGGATGGATTTGTATATTGAGGACAAATGATCACTGTTGTAATCTTGGAAGCTCTAAGATGATGCTAATGTGATGCACTAGAATCTTGTACTTTGTCTTGATCATGTTCAACAAATGATTGACTTGAGTTAACAATGGGATTGTGATGAGGAATTCAGAGCCCCGTACTATTCTTTCCTTGCACTTGATGAGTTGGATTTCCCAAGGATTGAGCTTGTAGAGAAGGGAATTTCCCAAGATAACATTGTAAATGAGGGTGAAGAGAATCATATGGATGAATGTGTATCGTTGATATTCATCATACATGTTGGCCGGGGTCAAGTGATAGTATGTATAACCTCACTTGTGGCTGCCATGTGAAGCAAGCATATGTTCATACAAATAAGTATTGAGTCGACAATGCATACCTTATCTTGTATAATGAATTCATGAGTTTTAGTTATGAATTTGGATTTCATGTAGCTAGAACAATAGTATGTAGAACCTCACTTGTGGAATCAATTTGGAGGAAGCACATGTTCAGACAAATAAGTAGTTGGTTGACGTTGCATACTTTATTCTATATAGTGAAGTAATGTGCTTTAGTTATGAATTTGGATTTCATGTAGCTGGAATAATAGTGCATAGGAATGGTTATGACACATAATTTTTTCTTTGGTGATCGACATAGGTATATGTTGAAATGTTAAGGACTTAGAAGCATCTCAAGTAAGTGAAATGAACTATTGTACGTTATGGTTCAAGAAAGCCAACAAATGCAAGTTCTCAATGGAGAGGATATCATTGTAGATGCATATAAAGAATGATGAAAGGTCTCTTTGCTAGAAACAAAAATGCATTGAGGACAATGTTATTCCAAGGGGGAGGGGATTGTAATACCCCGATGTGGACTGATTTGAATGCACATGTTGTAATTATATAATTTATTAGATAAGTGTTAAGCCAAGGGGACTGAGTCATAGTGACCCTATGATGTAAAATATCATTGTAAATATTCCTAGTACATAGTCCAAGGCAAAGGTTCAAATAGTGAATGGTTACGTGTCTATGTTATGGGTTAGGATTAAGATGTGGATGTTATGTTCTTGGTACCACCACGTGGATATTATCATGGTGTCCCTAAGTTGTGTAAAGCATGTATTAAAGAGATACATGAATATAAAAATCCACCATAAGGTTGTTAAATGAGAAACAAGATGTTATGATACCACAAGAGGGGAAGGAGAGGTGGGGTCCAAGGGAAAAATATCATTATACTACCTATTTCCATGTCTTTATCCCATGTTTTTCCGACCTTTGAGCTAAGTGTTTAAATCCAAACCCATGATGCTTCTTGGGAAGGCACACATTCCACATGCAAAGGGAACTAAATAATGTAAACTTTCCTTTCCTTAGGGAGCATTATTCCATTCTCCCATTATTCTTCATTTGATTTGAAATGGATCATTATGATTTTGTGAACTATTTTGGTACCTTTTTAGTGTAAAAATCAAAGTTATTGACTTGTAGGGCCCATTTTTAGCATAGGTCCTATTTTGGTGATTTGGGGTCCTAAAACTTATGGAGTTTGTTCAGGGAATCAAATGGTTTTTTGGTGGGTTAAAATTTTATGGTCATAGTCCACAACATCTTGATGCTATTTTACACATTGAGATCTTTACAATGGCACAAAGATCACCTCAATTAGAGTTAGTATGAGAAAGTCATGCCTCCTGCAAGTTGACCTACGCTGATGACTATCATGGCATTAATTGGATGCCACATCAACACCCATTACTCACACATGTGGATCTAGTTATGTATGTAATTTCAAGAAGATTCTAGAGGGTCCAAAACCCTAATGGACTCTAACCCTAATTGGAACTTGAGCCATGTAAAATCCACAACCCTAGATGATTATTAGGACATGTTACATACTCAGACACTAGGAAAGGTAGGGGTTCCATTTTTGTGGTATTGATCATTGTTCCATATTTGAGTAGAGAAAGGCATTAGGGCATTGGAAAAGATTGTAGGAAGAATAATACCCTGCAACAACCATGCATGCCACCATGTCAATGACAACTCCATAATTAGTTCACCTTTATTTGTATTTGAATTAATATCCAAGAAAAAAAGAGGAAGGCATAGTCCTAACCTTTCGGCTAGGTTTTTCCATATTGGGTTTCCTACGGTCTTGTGTTAATTGTGTGGATGGTGTGGTATTTGTTTTAGCTTCTTTTATTTCAATCTCAACTTGTTTTAGTATTTTGAGAACTAAGTTAGTAATATTAAATCTTAATCTTAAGTAAAACACTACATAACAAAGGGTTTTCATAAATTTTTAAGATCTGTTGTGATGAATTGTTTTAGTGAAATATCCATGATAGTGTATAGATCATATTGGCATTAGAGCA
>SNQJ01S0050196.1:0-19627 GCA_010110895.2 Picea sitchensis
CATCACTGAAAACTTTCCTTGGTTGTGACACATCACATTGCTCCAAATTTTCCTTTATTGTGAAATATTGCATCGAGTCAAAGTTTCTTTCTATATGACACATCACACTTTCTTAAAGATTCTTTCATCACATCAACTTCTCTTTTATTGCATTGCACAAAATTTTACTTTCGCACAACATGTTGTACTTCCTCAAACTTTATATCTACGCGACAACCCTTTTTGTATTGTATCACACCAAAGCTTATACTCATGCGATATGTCACACTTCCTCAAACTTTTCTTCACCTCAATAAAATTTTTATTGCATCACCCCAACGTTTTGTTAAGTTTGATACACGTGAGGCAAGGTATTTAATGGTTCACATCATCCAAAGTTTTCAAATGACACTTCATTCTAAAGTTTTAAAGGGCGTATAAGACAAGACTTATTACACCGCACCAAAAATTTCAAAGGTGTGACACGTCACACCAAAAATTTTTAAGAGGCGCGAAATAGTGCACAAGTAAAACTTTCACACACAAAGTGTAAAGTGGTGTGATATGGTGCAACTCTCCAAAGTTTTAAAGGCCATGACACAAGGATTTCACACATAAAGTAAATAAGGGTGTGGCATAGGGTGTATCGCACCTAAATATTTAAGAGGTGTGAAATTTCAAAGGTGTGACACGTCACACCAAATTTTTTTAAGAGGCGCGAAATAGTGCACAAGTCAAACTTTCACACACAAAGTGTAAAGTGGTGTGATATGGTGCAACTCTCCAAAGTTTTAAAGGCCATGACACAAGGATTTCACACATAAAGTAAATAAGGGTGTGGCATAGGGTGTATCGCACCTAAATATTTAAGAGGTGTGACATGGGGTAGTTCACTCCCAATTTTTATGACATTTGCGACATCGTTGAACCTACTCCAAGAGTTAATTGAAGGTTTTAAAGTTGCAACAACGTATCCCATGGATGTTTTCCAAGCATGTATCTAACGATCAAAGGCGAAAAATAGTTAAAGGAACAGTTTCAACTCCTAATCGGCAATTACACATCAACTTCTATGGAGATAACTAAAACATCCATGGGATAATTCTGTTGAAACCGAAACCACCACTCTGGGCCACCAAGCTAAGAGAGGCGCTATTTTGTAAGAAATTCCCAAATGGTAGAAATTCTAACCCAGAAAAGCGGTTTCTAGATTTGAAGCTTTCATGTAATCGTCGTTGGCATTTAATGAGAAGAATCCATCAACGCCATTTTCGAAGAGGAGTAATTGGTGTTGTGTGATATGCTTGTTGTAGACTGTTTCCAATATTTGTGTTATCATCTTCACTATTGTAAGGCTATATATTCCATGTGTTGACTATCCTTCTATGGATTTTATGGCTTTGCATTTAATTGTTTTTTGATATTATTGTTCTAAGTTGGTAAATAGAGGGTTATGAATGACTTGTTAATTTCAAACTAATATGTTCACATGTATCCTTCATCATTGGTGAGTTTCCTCTTGTAGTGTCCCTGATCTACAGAACCCTTGTAATTGTACATTTAGGTTGGTGAGTCAAGTTGAAAAGCAAGTGTAAATGTAATATACATTTAGGCTAGTGATCCATTGGTATTAGGTTTTGATGTTGTGTGCATCTGAGTAGTGTGCAGAGAAGTGCTATCAAGACACGGTGCACATGTTTTCATGTGTTGCACGCACCTGAGTAAGTGCACACATTGCACTATGTTGAACGCACTTGGGTTAGTGTGCATGAATGAATGGATATATATGGAGGATGAAGATCTTGTGTGATTATGAGGCTGGTGAGATAGGATGCATATAGGCTAGTGCACCTATCCATGTAATTATAATCATGATTGTTAATATCATATTGCATCACTATGCGTTGACCGACTTAGATGAAAAGATAAAACACTCCACTGGAAAAGAGAAAAGGGGGTGAGTTGTGTGCCCCGAAAATGTTTTATAATATTTCTAGGAAAAGTATAATGCCAAATATATATTATTTTTATCCCAAGTTCCTAAGGGTAGGGAACGGTTCATCAAGTGTGGCTTAAAGCTACTTTGAAGGTGACATGTCAAGAGGAAGGCATGCAATATACATTGTTGGTCTTAGCATATTTTGGGCATTTATTGCATGGGAGATGATCCAGGATTTGGGGAAAGGAATTCATGTTGCAAGCTCTCATGTGCAGAAGGGGGTTGGAATGTATGGAAAATCCGGACATTACCCATTCCACGAAAGTCCATGTAAGAAGTTTGGAGCCAAGCACAAAGTTTCATTGTCGGAAGAGACGGGTGGACAAATGTGAGCAAATTTTAGTGAGAGGTCAAGGTTGTGGAGTGGTTTTCGTGACCGTAAGTATATCACTCTAGGAAATGTTTTGATGAGATTTTGTTCCCTGCGTATCGAGCATTAGTCACAAGGCTCGAGACTTTGTTCCGCCTCGTTGTTAAAACCTCGGCTTAAGTGGGGCAACCGGCGGACTGCTGAGAAGAGAAGAGGCACACTTCCGTGGGTGACAAAAGTACATGGGGAATGAGGGATCGTGGGCTAGATGTAAAAGGGCAATCTAGGATTGAGTAATTATGTTGATTTTCATACCATAGCTTGTCGCTATGAACCCTTTTTTCCTTGGTGGAGTTGTGCTCCAACTCCTGGGTGGATTGTTGCTCAAAGATTATGAGAAACAACGCTCTATGGATGGGAGGAACTTGGAATTCAAGGCTGGAATTGGTGAATTTTATAAAATATAAGTGTTCTTATGTGTTTGTCTTGTTTACCGTGTGTATATTTATCTATGTTTGACATGTGTTAATTCTTGTATGTCAAGGTATTATAAGTATTTGTTGTTATTTTGTTAAATGTTGCTTGCACCTGTATCAAAGATGCTTATAAATTGTGATGTAGTTTTGCATGAGTAATATCAGTGGATGATATCCTTTCCTATTAAGATCATCTGGTAAAATTGGTTATGATTATTGCAAGAAGAAGATGGAGTGTTAAGCGATGATTGTAGCCCTGTATCAAGAGGTTGGGATTTGTGTGCAAACATAGAATTAGATTCCGCACACAGTGGAACCTGAGTTGGCACATGACACCTAGATGGATGTGCACGCAGTTGTGTTGTGTGAACAATATGATAGTGCGTGCAATTGATGCACGCAGTTTTGAGTTATTTTCGTTATGTTGCATGGCGCCAATTCAAGTTCGGGATAAGCATGTTATTTCAAGAGATATTGTGTGGATTTTGTTTAAAGTAGATTTTGTGCGATGTATTTCTAGAGTAACATTGGTGAGTGATATGATGGAAATGTTGCAGTTTGGTTATTTTAGTGTCTCTAAAGTTGAGGTTGTAGGATGTACTCCAAAATTGGGTGACTGGGTACATTATAAAGTGGGCCTTAAATTTATCGAAAGTGTTTTATTGAGTAGCATGGCTCAGCTTGGGTGGTTGGGGATGTTACAAATTTGCATCATAGCTATTGGTTCAACATTGGACCTGTTTGAGCAAGATATTAGCATGAATAGATGTGTGCGCTAAGAATTGGTGTCGTGCAATGAAGATTTTAGTTTGTGCGGAAAACCATTTTTTTACGCGGTATAAAGACAATGATGCGCAGGAGTGCACATTAGAGTTGGAATGTTAAAATCATCCAATAAATTGCGGAATGATTATGAAAAAATTGTGCAAAGTTTTCAAGTAAGTTATTGCATGAAATCATCTAACAAAACTTAATTATGCAACACTTTTGCGTAATTATCAACGACAGAGAAGGGCGTAGGCAAAAGGTTAAAAGCATGAAGATGTGAGGACTTACGCCTCTCGAGCGATGAATTTGGGGATCTGTATGTCAGTTTTGGGTGTTGATGGTACAAGGGGGGCACATGAACTTGGTAGAAATTATAAAAGTATTGAAAAAATATGTCGATAGCTATAACATCAATAATGAAAGGCTTATGAGAGACAAGGCACAACAAGATAACTTATATGTCAAATTGATGCAAAGTGTGGATAGAATAGAAAAGAATATGGATAAGGGAGATAGAGACGTGTAGATCAAGAAGTCGTGGGTCTCAAGATGATGAGAAAAGGAAGAGAAGAAAAGGTGTTGCACAATTTTTTAGGAAAGCATGCAAGAGTTCTCGAAGTCCATCTCTTTGTCGAAGAATAGAAGGACTCAAAGGGATGCTCGGTGGGGGATATGAATAAGATTAAGACTCCTACCATTGACGGTGAGCACCAGATGGATGAATATGAGAAGAGCTAGTTGTTGGGTATGAGAAAGTACTTACAACTGCATAACTATTATGTGCATGCAGAAGGGAGAATTGTTATCTATTAGTTAAAGAGAAAGGCATCAATGTGGTGGATTAGTTCGTGAAAGTGCAACACATTGATGACAATAAAGTGACTTGGAGAGAGTTCAATAGTTATTCCCAAAATAAATAATTAACCAAGCAGTATTTCATGATATGAATGAAGGAGTTCTTCAACTCAAGCTGGGAAGTATGACGACGATGAGTATGGAAAGAATATTTTAGAACTTTGAAATAGGTGCTCTCATCAAGGATGAGCCAGTGAATATTTAGAGATAATTATGGGTTTCCCCTCTACCTATCAAGGATAAGATATAGTATCAAGGACCCTAAGACGCTGGAAGAAACCATAAGGTGCCTTTGTTGAGGTCTATGTGCCAGGGGAAGGCTAAATTCCAAAGGATTGGGATCACAAAACAAAAGTAAGGTGGAAAAGGGAAGAAGGAGTTTCACCATTTTCAGAAACATTGCACAAGGACAGATGACTCTTCAGGAGCTTAGAATGTTGGAAAAAGTGGGACAAAAGTCATGGAAACAACCTATGCAATGTTGGGGTTGTGGCAGAAATCATATGCGCATAGATTGCCTTCAAAGAGGTGAAAAAGCGATGATTGTGCACAATGTACAACAAGCCGCGAAGGGAAGAAATGGGTAGAAATGTGTCAAGGATTTATGCCATGATGGATAAAAAATAGGTTGAGTTCCAATCTATTACGATTGAGGTGGAAGGTAAGATTAATGACCAACCTATTGCTATTGTAATAGACTCAGGAGCTATTCATAATTATCTAGATCCTAAGATGGTGAAAATATTCCATCTGTTGAAACACAAGCTTGGAAAACTGTGGTTGGTGCAATTACTACAGGATGAAAGGAAAATCAATGAAATGGACAAGGTGATTTACTGGAGATGAATGGATTGTGCACAAAATATTATTTGAATACCATACATTTGGGCTCGCATATGATTGTTTCATTGTTATGGATTGGTTGGATGAGCATCATATTGTCTTTAAAGAGATATCGGGATTGGCCTTAGGAAAAACATATATTAACTTCTCTCTATTAATATGATACCGTGAGCAACACCAGATCCAAGACTCATGTGGATGAGTAATGCTTCAAACCAAAGGAGTTTGCATGAGACTTGAAGAGCTTATGAATAAGGGGTGTATACTCCCATCTGTGTCACCTTAGGGCGCATCGGTTTTGTTCGCGGAAGAAGAAGGATGGTAGGTCAAGACTTTGTATCGACTTCATCCAGTTGAACAAGGTAGTGAAGAAAAAATATCATTTTGCCAAGAATGATGATACAAGTGTTTGGATCATCCTAGAGGAGAACCAATATTTTCCATAGATTCTAAATCTTGCTATCACCGGTGAGATAAAAAAGAGAATATAATTACCAGACATCCTTCCGTAACAAGGCAGCCAATCATTACAGCCATTTAGTGCCATTTGGCTGTCAAAATGCAACTGCATGTCTTCATTTTTAATGAATGGAGTTTTTTAGAAGTTACTTGGATAATTTTTTCATTGTATTTTGGATGACATACTTAATTACTAAAATCGAGGAAATATATTCACAGAACTTGAATAGGAAGAGATTGATGATATTGAGAGATAGTCTGATAACAACAAGAAATGTCATAGAAGTAAGGTCTTTTATGGGACTAGAAGGGCATTATAGAAGTTTGATTGAAGGATTCTCAAAGATTTCACATCCAATCACACATCCCTACGTAAGAAAGGCATGACGGAATGGAATCGGATTGCCTAAGGAGTTTTCAACGCTTGAAAATTTTGTTAACAAGTGTTCCAATTTTGAGGATTGTTGATTGTGATGCAAACTTTGTTGTGTGCAATGATGCATGCAAGGAATGACTTGGTGGATTTCTCATGCAAGAAGGACAAGTGTTTTTTTATGAATCAAGAAAGTTGAAAGAGAATGAAAGGTTCTACGTTATGCATGGACTCTCAATTGGCAGCCATAGTACACGCTTTGAAGATGTGGTGACATTATCTCATGGAAAAAATATTTGAATTGAGAGAATAGACCATTGTGGTTCAAAGTATTTCTTTGGACAACCAAGTTTGAATATCAGACGAAGTAGGTGGTTAGAGTTCCCTAGTATGAATTTGACATAAAGCATATCATAGAAAAGAGAACAAGGAGGTTGGATGTAATCTCAAGCAAAAGAGGGATACAAATGTATGCTAAAGATTAGTATGTACCAAACATATTTTAAAGCGACAAAATTTGTAATTTTCCAAATCAGATATGCACTATATGGATATAAGGGTGACTTTGAAACAAGGTATCTCGCAGACGAATTTTGAAGGTTATGAGCTATGAGAGGATGTGATCCTCATGTATAGATGTAGAGTATATGTACCACCGATAAAGAGTTGAAGATCCTGATTTTTTCAGATGCATAAGGTTCCTTATGTCGACATCCAAGATAAAAAATACAATTGTCGATTCAAGAAGCAATACTTTTGCAAAGGAAAATAAAGTTTATATTTTATCATGGATGTCTCGAATGTCAAGGTTATATTGAGTACGCATATCCACCGCCTTGATACAACCTTTTCTTATTCCTGATTGGAAGTGGGAAGTTGTGACCATGGATTTCATAACTAAGTTACCTAGACCGCTAAGAAACATGATTCCCTATTATGGTTGTAGTGAACAAGCTTACTAAAGCTACCCATTTTATTCCAAGAAGTCACATTAAAAGAAACTCGGGCGCGTCGAGATATGCTACGTGGAAGTTGCTAAGTTGCATTGGTGTACCTAAAGAAAAGTGTGTCCGATGAGATTCCAAGTTCACCTTGGACTTTTAGAAAAGGCTATTCAATGGATTTGAAGCAAGTCTGAATTTCATCATGGCATATCACTCTGAATCAAATGGTCAAACCGAGAGGCTAAATAGGGTGATTGAAGATATGCTTAGGATGTATGTGATGGATAAGCCATCAAAATGGGAAGACTACTTTCATTTGGTAGAGTTTGCTTACAACAATGGGTATCATAACTCATAAAAAATGAGTCCATTTGAGGCACTACATGGCAGAAAGTGAAACGCTGAGTTGTGACAACCTAGCAGACCATGCAGAAGTTGGGGCTAAATTTTTCTCCCAGAAAATGGATCTAACGTATTGGTAAAGATTAGAATAATTTCTTAAAAAGTTTCCTGCAAGATAGGCAAAAAAGTTGTGCAGATAAAAGAAAAACCCACAGAGATTTGGAGGTGATCATATTTCCTCAAAATGGCTACCAGCGCACGCCTCTAAAGTTGGGAAAGTTTTATAAATTAGTAGCACGCTATTATGGGCTATTTGAAATTCTTGAAAAGATTGGTCCTGTCACTTACATGCTTACATTTATTGTGTCCTTAGGCAATCATAATTTTTCCATGTTTCCATTGCCTAAGAAGTATGTACCTGATGTTAATTATGTCATTGATTGGAATATCGTGATCCGTGTGGAGCTAGAAGGTGGATTTCAAGTGCGACCATTTTTCATATTGGATCAAAAAACTAAGCAGCTTTGAAATAGATTCATGGAGATGGTAAAAGGTCCAATGGACCCGGTATAGTCCCGCTGAGGATGTAACCTAGAAGGCCGAGGGATGTTATGCTTGTTATTAGTATCCCCTCATTTTTTGATGGTTTGAAAATTTTGTATGTACATAAGGATGAATCGAGGACGCGCATAAATAAGGATGGATTATAGTGTCCATGATCCTAAACCCTTTGTAATTGTGCATTTAGGATGGTGAGCCATTAAAACCAAGTGTAAATGTATTGATACATTTAGGCTAATGAGCCATTAGTATTAGGTTTTGATGTTGCATGCATCATAGTAGTGCACGAGAAGTGTTATCAGATTGTGGTGCACACATTTTCTGTGTTGCATCTAGGTAAGACAAAAATTCATGTTTACACTTAGTGCACGGGAATGAATGTATATGTATAGAGGCCAGAGAACCTGTGTGATTATGATGTGAGTGATATTGGAGGTAGATGTCGCTATTTCATCCATGTAATTACAATCATGATTATTAATATAATATTGCATCATCAAGTAACTAACCTGAATTTAGATGAAAAGAGATGGGAGGCCTATTCAATCGAAAAGGAAAAGGGGCGGATTCGGTAGTATTGAGGAACATTTTATATATTTCTAGGAAAAGTATACGTCATGTCAGATATATATTATTTTATCCTAAGTTCCCGAGGGTAGGGAACGGGTCACCAAGTGGCTTAAAGCTACTTTTGAATGTAGCAAGTTTCAAGAGGAAGGCATGCAATATATATTGTTGGCCTTAGTATATTTTGGGCATTGTTGCATGGGAGATGATCCGGGGGGGATTTGGGGAAGGAATTCATATTGCAGACTCTCCTATGCAGAAGGGGGTCGTGTTAATGTTTCATCGAAACCTGCACAGGAGATCTAGCTAAAGAAAGTACAAACAAAGTTTATCAAGAAAGGAAGAGATATTCAATATGGAAGAATGAGAAAATATATTCACACTACTCCCATGAGAAGATGATTGATACATAGATGATGATCAATATGATCAATGAATGAGTGGAATACACTCATATATAGGACATAACATTTCATAATAGCAGAATGCATACATGCATAATAGCATAATAGTGATTATCTAAAATACAAAGTCTAAAATAGAAATAGTCAGTTAAATCCCACTGAACTAGTGTGCAAAAATAGAAATTTCTCCAACACACCCCCCCATGAACATCACTATGGAGTAAAAATGAGTCCTGACAACTAGGCCATATTAGGTACTCATGTACAATGAAACTAATGAACACTGAATAAAAATGAGGAAAGAGAGAAAACTGTGTGGGAACAAAACCCCCCCTCAAAAGACAATGCATCAAAAGAAGAAAAGGCAGATGCTAGGAATTTGTGTTCTTCACTCCAAGGCGATCCCGCAAAATCTGAAACTTTTGCTCAATGAAAGTATTCGTGAAGATGTAGAAATATTTATGGATCTGATGAAGTCCTTTAGAAACTTGTCTAGCCTTGTACCTCTTGATCTGGTGGATCCATCTGCACCTAAAAATATTCCTTTCTGGTGGAAGTGGAACCAGATCCCAAGTTTGATTCTTTAAGAGTGGGTCATACTCCTTCTGCATGGCTACTTGTCATAATGGATTTCCCACAACCTCACTATAGATTTGCAGATCAAAATATTGATCCATATAGCAATGCATGGGCATCGCAGGTTCAGAATATGAAAGTACATGAGAAGGCTACTCATGCTGAGATCGAGTCCTCAAATCCAATGGATTCCCTGCAAGGTTGCCTACTGCCTGAAGTGTGGTTTGTGCCTTCTTAGGCATCTATTGAAGCTTCAGTGTTGGCTTCGTATCTGGATGTACTACCTGCTTATTTCCATGTACAAAATCTGAGTGTATGGAATCATCTCTAATCTTTGTAACTGATGGAAGCACAAGAGTATATGCATGTTGCACTGGAGGTGCATGAAAAGTACTCTACTTATGTGTAAGTAGAAAAGAGAAGTCATCATCAGAAAACTTAGTGAATTTATACAACCTTGACTTGTGATCCACCTCACCAATTGCAATGATGGAATTTCCATGCATGTCAAGAACATAAACTGAATCTGATGTAAATTCAACATTTTTACCTTTCTGAGTGATCCAATAAACTGAGATCAAATTCATAGAAAGATTTGGAACATGTAAGACATTCTCAAAACTTCCATTATGGAGTTCCACTCTCCCCTCTCCTGCTACTACTACTAGAGTATCATCCCCCATGAGAATAGGGCGTCTTGAGCATGGACTCAAAGAAGAGAAAACTTCCTCTTTCATTGGCATATGATGG
The DNA here is from genome assembly GCA_010110895.2 of Picea sitchensis. Lineage (NCBI taxonomy): Eukaryota > Viridiplantae > Streptophyta > Pinopsida > Pinales > Pinaceae > Picea > Picea sitchensis. Next base: position 10,207 of record SNQJ01S0050196.1, read on the forward strand.
GATGCACCAGAATCTATAATCCGTGAATTAGATGAGGAATGAATTGCAACAAGAGCATGATGATTACCTTTCTCAGGAGTAGTATTTTCTTCCTTCTGCTTCTTGATTCCCTACGGAATGAAGTTTCCAAGGTTTTTCTGTTGAAGTGCTTATGCCATAAGATCGATTTGTTTCTTCATGCATGTGGATTCTTCATGATCCAAATTATTTTCGACACAAAATGAGAGCAGAGATATAGCACATAAATATACAAAGATATTGAAAGAGACGAAATAATATAACAGATATATATCGGAAATATAAGAATAGGCACATATATACAGTAATACACAATTTCTATTAATGAGTGAAAATGTACAAAGACTATAAAAATACAGAGTGAAAGACGAGCTAGAATGGTGGCAGCTTATCTCTATGAAGAGATGTGAAGGATACTCACAATCGCAAGAAGATGATTGTTACAATGAGGCTCCAAGTCCTTTTTAACATAAGTAAAATCCAAAATCCTAACCCCGAAAGATGAAAATCCAAAAGGTTTGCGGGCCCCGATGGGGGTAGTTTATATGTCAACTTCCCAGGGGCGTAACTTTTTCATACGATCTCTGTTTGGGGGAACTTGATACACCGTTGGAAAGGTCTAGTCGAGAAGAACGATTTTCAATTGGCCCAGGTCAACGCCTTGAATAGTCACTTGGGCCCCAAATCCCCAAAAAACGTCGTTTAGGGCCTCAAAATGGCCACGGAAGTTTGGAACCCGAAAAACTGTCAAAAAACTGCCAAGATGGAAAATTGTTTTTCGAGCCCGTGGAATAGGTGGGTGGCCATTGATATCCACCTGGATCAATCATCCCTCCTTAGAAATCAATGGTGTCCATTGCGTTGAGGTGTTGGGGGAGAGGGAGAAGCGTTTGTTGAATCTGAACCTTGGTGAGCTACTTTCCTTGTTGAAGAAGTCATGTTGCTTAGCTTGTTGAAGACTATCAAGAACCTATTGTTGGCAGGGTTGGACATTTTTAACCATTCGGGCTACTTGATATGACTGTGTACAGAAGGAATATTTGCACTTTGCTACAATCTTGCCAACCTGCTTCTGTTGGATAGAATGTGTTTGGACCAAGGCTACAGTGGTTGCAGTGTATTTATGTTCATCTTTTGAACAGATTGTGAAGAAGCTAAATTTTGTAGTATGAGATACTACCTTATGGCACTGTTTAGGTGGGTTAGTAGTCGGAACTACTTCTGGTATTTTGTAGAGATGACCCCCCTAGAGAANGAAACAATGACATTGCGGAGTTGAGACTCATAAAAAACATGGCGTTTCCACATTTATGGCTGGACCAAGAGAACATCACAGACATCCAGCGGGGCAACATCACATAATACCTCATCCTTGAAGGGTTGGATGTCGTATGACAATAGGAATTATTGGTTGACACATAGATCTTTTTCCTGGCGAAGCCACCTGATGTCTTTCTCATACTTTGGTTGTTGTGGATTTGCAAATCCGAAATCCTGTTTGTTTTGGTGTCTAAATTTCTACTCAATTTTAACAGCATATCGATACGCAGCACTGAGTGATAAGATATCCAGAAAATCCATTTCAATTTGGATGTATATGTGTAGAGCCCCACAGTATTTCAGAACAAAATGTCGCTTGGAGTATTTGATACCCAACTTGGTGCTCAAGGTATGGAAGGTATTGGTGAACTCTGGCACTGCTTGGCCCCTCTCTTGTCGCAATGTGGTCCATCTCATGTATGGGTCTTCATAGTTTCCAGCATGGTAATATTGTTCCTTGACTACATCCACAAAAAATTCCCAAGTGGGATCGACCCCATATATTCCGGACTCTTCTGTGGAACTTTGATCCCAATAAATTTCCCACCAATGTTTGACATGGGGGAGAGCCTTAAGGAGTGTAAAGGTGATCTTTTCCCTGTCAGAAAAATGGTAAACATAGAAATAACCTTCTAGCATATTTAACCATTTGTCTAGGGCATCCACATATATCTGACCTTCAAATATGGGAATATCAAAATTAACTTATACCTTGAAAGGCGAGGTGCCTCCAAAGTGGCCTCTTGATGAAGACGCACCAGTTGTTATCGACAGGCGTTGAAGAATGTGGGAAAAATTCTCCATCATTTCGTCCCTCTGTCACGTGAGAGCTTGTTGAAGCAACAAATTAATAGAATCTTATGCTCCGTCATTTTTCTTTTCTTCCACCATGGAGGGTTTCTTGGGCGTGTGAGAGAGATTTTCCTCAAGAGAGACAAGCTAGAGACCCAACTTTCTATACTTGGAACTCATCGGGGACATGCACTGAAAAACAATCAAGAGTAGCTTGCTTTGATACTTGTAGTAAGTGCACTTCTTTCCCTTCTTCTTCTTCTTGGAATCTGAAGAGTCTTTGGAACCTGAAGAATCATTAAAGGGTTTGGAATATCCCTCCTTCTCATTATGTTTCTCCTTCCTGCTCTGTTTGGATGATCCTTTTTCATCATGCATGGTGAGTGTATGTGCTTTGGGATCCTTGATTAGGCCCATCTGAATGAGTTTTTCCTGCTCATGTGTGATAGAATCAATCAATTGATCCATGGTAGGAATATTCCAATTTGTTCCCATGAGATACCTTCCTGAATGGAAAGTGGAAACATAGACAACATATTTTGGTCCTAGCTTGGCCAAGATTGTTAGAATAAGTTGGTCCACTTGTTTAGACTTATCAATACCACAAGATGCTAAGCTCAATATCAAAGATTTAAACTTGGTAAAGAAATCTTATGTATTATCAAACCTTTTATGATCTAAAGTATTCAACTCGACCTCAAGCATATGACCTCTCATCTGATCCTGCTTTCCAAACAGACTTTCCAAGGTGGTCCAGATCTCGTTTGGATTCTTGCATGTGACAACATGAAACCATAGATCAGTTGAAATCAATTCAATAAGAAGTCATGTGGCTTCATCCTTTTGTTTCTCCCATCTCATCTTCTCAATTTCTGATGTAGGTTATGTTTTTGTCCCCATCGTCAAGTTGTACAGTCCTTTCCTTTTGAGTTGGAATTTTGCCTTGGGATTCCAATCAAAATAATTGTATGGTGTGAGGATTACCACCAAATTTTACTGTAGAATAGGTGTTGTATCCATCTCTCCCACTGTGTCTGAGAACCCCTAAAATTTTTCTCTCAATCTGCAAGTGAAAAACTGAGAAATCACTGCAGAAAGGGCACTTTAAGTGAAAATTCGTATCAGTTTCAGGAGAGGATCTTCCGACTTACTTTCTATGCAAACCATGAGGAATATTTCCAAACGGTTGAAAACCCACTTGCAGAATGGGTCAATTTAATTCTTAGACGATCCTTTTCCTCAAAAAGTTAATATTTTGGGAGAAATCACTGTAGAAATGTACAACCACAGATTTGTATAAGTTTCAGGAGGCGATTTTCTGGCTTACTTTCTGAGCCAAGGGTGAGGAATATTTCCAAATAGTTGAAAAACCACTTGCAGAATGAGTCGATTTAGTTCTCTCATGATTCGTTTCCTCAAAAAGTTAATATTTTTGGAGAAATCACTGCCAAAATGTACGACCATGAATTTTTCTCACCGAAATTATGATTTTCCTTATTCTTTGGCTTGTCTGGCTTTCTCCAAGAATCATATCTCTGATACCATGTCAATGTTTCATATAAACCTGCACAGGAGATCTAGCTAAAGAAAGTACAAACAAAACTTATCAAGAAAGGAGGAGATATTCAATATGGAAGAATGAGAAAATATATTCACACTACTCCAATGAGATGATGATTGATACATAGATGATGATCAATATGATCAATGAATGAGTGGAATACATGCATATATAAGACATAAAATTCCATAATATCATAATTCATGCATGAATAATAGCACAATAGTGATGATCTAAAATAGAAATTCTAAAATAGAACTAGTCAGTTAACTCCCACTGAATTAATGTGTCAAAAATAGAAATTTCTCCAACAGATCGGACTGTATGGAAAATGTGATTATTACCTTATCTGCATAGAGAATCTTGTAAGGATACATCCAGAGTTTCATTGTTGAAGAGAGGGGTGGACAGACTGTAAGCAATCTCTCTGGGTGAAAGACGGGTTGTTGTGGAGTGGTTGTCAGAGCATGGGCATACTCTCCAAGCGAGAGCTTTGTTGAGAGTTGTTCCCTGGTGCGTTGATCATTAGTCGCAAGGCTCAGAGACTTCCTATCCATCCTATTTTTGATAATCCTAGGAAGGGAAGTGGGGCAGTTGAAGGACTCTTGAGTAGAGAAGGGGCACACTTCCTTGGGTGTGGCAGGTGCATGGGGAATGAGGGATTGTGGGCTAGATGCAATAGTGGGCACCTAGGACTGAGTAATTTCGTTGAGTTTCAGACCATAGGTTGTCACTAGGAACCCTTTTTCCTTGGTGGAGTTGTGCTCCATCTCAGGGGTGACCTATTGTTGAAATCTTATGAGCAACAACGTCTATGGCTGGAAGGAACATCTGATTCAAGGCCGCAGTTGATGACTTTTATAAAAGATAAGTGTTATTTAGGTGCTTGTCTTGTTTACTGTGTGTATATTTATCTATGTTTGACATGGGGTAATTCTTGTATGTTGTCACATATAAGTATTTGTTGTTATTCTGCTAAATGTTGCTTGCACCTATACGTATGATGCTTATAGCCTGTATTTGTAGTTTTGCATGAGTATTGTCAATGGATGACAGTCTTGCCTGCTAAGATAATCTAGTAAAATTGGTTATGAGTATTGCAAGAAGAGGATGGAGTGGTTGAGTGCGCAGGATTGTACCATGTGTTTATCAAGAGACTAGGGATTTGTTTGTGCAGATAAAGAAGTAGATTCCATTCATAGTGAAATCATAGTTGGTGCATGACACCTAGATGGTTGTGCGCACGATTGCGTAGTGTGATATGAATGTTAGTGCACATAATTGGTGTGCACAGTTTTGAGTTATTTCCGATGTTATAAGTTGTGTGGTGTGACTCAAGTTTGGGTTGAGCGCATTATTTCAAGAGATACTGCGTGGATTGTGTTTAAATCAGATTATGTGCAATATACTTCTAGAGTAACATTGGACAATGATATGTTGGAAATGTTACGGTTTGATTGACATAGTGCTCCTAAAGTTGAGGTTGTGTCACGTGGCCTAGCCTGGGGTGACTGGGTACATTACAAAGTGGTATCTGATCTTTGTCAAAGTGTTTTATGGAGTAGCATGGCCCAACCTAGGTAGTTGGGGATGTTATAAATTGGCATCAAAGCTATTGGTTCAACACTGGACTTGTATGGGCCGGAAATTATCATGAATAGATGTATGTGCTAGGAATTGGTGCCACACAGTGAAAATTTTAGTTGCGCGGAAAACCATTGGTACGCAGTATAGAGTTTTGATGCACGCAAAGACAATGATGCGTGGGTGTACGCACTAGAGTTGGGATGTTAAAATCATCCAATAAATCCAAGGGAAGGATTGTGAAAAAATGGTGCAAAGCTACCATGTAAATTATTGCATCAAATCATTTAACAAATCTTAATTTCCTGCAGATTTTGCAGAATTATCAGCGATTAGAGAAGGATAGAGTTAGTGCAGAAGGTTAAAAGAATGAAACATGCACAGAGAACTTACAATATTGATGATGAATTCGGGGATCTATATGTCGGTTTGGGTGTTGATGGTACAAAATCCAAGGGGGGGCGCATGAACTTGGTAGAAACTATAAACATATTGCAGAAAGATGTTCAAAACTATAAGGCTAATAATGAAAGGATTATGAGAGAGAAGGTGCAGCAAGATGAATTCAATTTCAAGGAGACAAAGATGAGTAGATCAATAAGTCACAGGTCTCATGATGAGAAAATAAGAGAATAAAGAGGTGTTGGTAAACATTCTTTTAGGAAAGTGCGGAGTAGCTCAAGTCCATCTCCTGTCAAAAAGAAAAAGAGAAGGACTAGGGTGGACGAGCTACAAGAGAAAATGAATAAGATTAAGCCTCCTACCTTTGACGGTGAGCACAAGAAGGACAAAGATGCGAAGACCTATTTGTTGGGTATGAGAAAGTACTTCCAGCTGCATAACTATTATGTGCATGAGGAAGGGAGAATTGTTATCTATCAGTTAAATGGAAAGGCATAAATGTGGTGGGATCAGTATCTGCAAGTACAACACATTGATGAGAAGAAAGTGAATTGGAGAGAGTTTAAGATGTGTTTCTAAAATAAATACTTAATCAAGAATTAATATGATAGGAAAATAAAGGATTTCTTCGAACTCGAGCTTGGGAGTATGATGATTGATGAGTACGAAAGAAGATTTTTAGAACTGTTGAATTATGTGTCTTTTATCAAGGATGAACATGTGAATATTTAGAGATATTTAAGTGGGTTTCCCTCATTTATCAGTGACAAGATACAATATGATGACCCTAAGATGTTGGAAGAAACCATAAGGCACACTAAGTGTCTTTCTTAATAGCAAAGGCGAAGACCAAATTTCCAAAAGGCTTGGGAAGACAAGATGAAAAGTAAGGTGGAACAAAGGAAGAAGGGAGTTAAGACACTATTTTTTAGAAATATTGTGCAAGGACAAACGAATTTCCAGGAGCCTAGAATGTTGGAAATAGTGAGACAAAAGTCATGGCAACAACCTATACAGTGTTGGGATTGTGGCAAAAATCACATGCCAAATATTTCCCTCAAAGAGGTGATAAGGCAAGGATTGTGCACAATGTACAGTAAGCTATGACAATGGAAGACATGGGTAGAAATGTGTCAAGGATTTATGTCATGCTAGATAACAAGCAAGATGATTTCTAGTCACACATGATTGAGGTGGAAGGTAAGATTAACAACCAACCTATTTCTATTGTAATAGACTTGGGAACTAGTCATAGTTATGTAGATCCTAAGATGGTGGAAAGATTCCATCTTGTTGGCATGTTTTACAGGCAATGTATGTTTGTCATTCATGGCAAGTACAACAGCGATGATGGCTTGAGTACAGGAAGAATGTAACAGACGGGCACCATAAGTAGTTTGGGAAGACGTTGCAGAGAAAGCTCGATAAGATCAGAAGAGATAGTGCAGAGGATGGTTGACATGCTTTATAGGCAGTATGGGCTTGTCACTGATGACAAGATCAGAGTATGCAGTGAAGGCAAAACAAAGACAAAGTAAGCTCAGGAGGAATTATCACAGAGTCGAACGCGGTGCCTAAGCTCGGGAGGAGAAGATTCAGTGATCATTGGATCCCATTTCAATTCCTGAAAGAAGGAGAACCATCAGATTAGATTGTAGACAAGAAGAAAGCACAGAAGAGGAGGACAGATCTCAGGCGTCATATCTGAGCATAAGTTCTGACCATCGTTGGATCAAGAAGAACCTACACGTTCTTTAAAGTGAAAGATCGAAGCGGTGGTCCAACTCTATTTCGGAGTTTAGGCCATCGGGATTTCAGATATCGGGAGATGGAAATGTCAAGGTTCTTTACAACATGAGTCCCAAAATTGCGAAATGCGAAATCCTGAAATAGACACGTTAGCAAACCACGTCAGCTAAGAACATGTGGCACAACCAGGAAATGACAAGTGTCAAGCTGGTTCAACATTTCAGACACATGTAAGTCACGAATCAGAGTGACACGTGGCATTTATTCGACACATGTCAATCCACGTGTGACGTCAGCAGGTTTACATCACTTCGGAGTTTCGAAAATCGGGAGATGGAGATGTTAAGAACTCCTACCACAGGAGTCCCAAAATCGTGATATGTGAAGCCTCGATAAAATCTTGATCGTTGATCCAAGAGGGACGTGTGGCAGAAGATCAGAGCATGTCAAAGACTCCATTTCGGGGTTTCGCGAATCGCAACTTGGAGAGTCAAGAAACAATACCACAGGAATGTCGAAATTGCGAAATGCGAAATCACGAAATGATCTGAGTCGTCAGATCAATGTTTTATGTGGACCATTGATCCAACCCCATTTCGGGGTTTTGGATACTGGAAGTTGGAGTGTCGAAACACTTTACAACAAGAATGTCGAAATCGCGATATGATCGGAGCCGTTGATTCAAGATCTGATCTGGACTGTCGAATCATAAGACAAGTGGCAAGCGATTGGAATTTTACTGACTTGGAGTCAACAAAGCATGGTGTGGAAACTCACGAGATGCAAGATCGCGATAAGACTTGGATCATCGGATCTATGGAGATTTCAACCATCGATTAGACTCGATGAAGTTTAAAAACTCACGAAATATGAAGCGCCTTTTGGCACAGCCTATGGTCACCACCGGTGATCACGAGAAAGGAAGGAGCTAGTTTGGACAAGCTCCATTTCGGAGTTTCGGGGATCGGGACATGGAGAGTAATGAAATCTTTACCACGAGGATCCTGAAATACCGAAATGCGAATTGGCGAAATAAACGCAAGATCACATGAAGTCAATCCAACGGTGTAGGGGATTTTGGGCACGATCAGAGGGCTAATGTTGCTCCTCGCAGTCTAACTAATGGAAACCATTGATGGTCTTTGACAAAATATTCGAAGAGACCTTTGTGTGATTGCCATAGGAGCTGAAGGGTCTCCAAGCTTCTTCCAGTGAATGAAGACGATTCTTAGAGGGACTGACAAGTGGATGAGCGTTGAAGTTTGTAACTGAAGCAAAAAGTATAATCTCGACTATGCCAGAGAAGACGAAGAGTCTCGACTTCCAGAGAGGATGAGGAATCTCAACATGAAATCCATTGATGTTGAACGCGTGGGAAAACTGCCAGAGAAGCTGAGAAGTCGTAATGATGATCAAACAGAGAACTCATTGTGAAGAGATGTAGAAGCATTGCACATATGGTATGCACAAGGTGCACAGAAGCTATAAGAACACAACACAGAGATGTGATGAGGTTGTTGTTGTTGAGGTGAGGTAATGCATGTGTGAGGAAGTAAAGAGGTGGCGCAGCAGCTGAAATGGATAGGAAACAAAAGGTGCATTGAATGGGAATGGCACACAAAGCACAAAAGGCAGAAGAACAAAATGGGTAGCGGATGCATGATGGAAGACAGTGAGGAAGACTGAGTAGCAAAATCTTGTAGAACAGTGATGAGACTGGTAAGTTGTTATAGAACACTATATCACTGTAATTGGTTTCAGTATTTCATATTCATATTTTAGGGTGGTTGGGAGGTGCTAGGGAGGATTGGTGTCCTCAGAGGTTCAAGTGGGTTCTTGAACATAGGGAGTTGTAGCTTCTTTCTAGTTGGTGCTAGAGAAACCAGGGAGTTGGTGCTTCCTTCTAGTTGGTGCTAGAGAAACCAAGGAGTTGGTGCTTCCTTCTAGTGGGTGCTAGAGAAAATAGAGAGTTGGTGCTCTCAGCAAATTGCAGCT
>SNQJ01S0050196.1:19637-40543 GCA_010110895.2 Picea sitchensis
TAAAGATGGCATTTCACTCGATGTTGATCAAAGGACATATCGATCAATGATAGGCAGTCTTCTGTACATCACAGCATCCCGTCCTGATATAATGCAAGTTGTTGGAATGGTAGGTCGTTATCAGTCTTCTCCTAAACAAAGTCATTTGGTAGATGTCAAAAGGATATTCAAATACTTGAAGGGAACAATGACTTATGGTCTATAGTATCCCAGAAATCAGAATTTTCAATTAACTTCTTATTCAGATGTAGATTGGGCAAATTGTGTAGATGAAAGAAAGAGCAACGGTGGAGGTGCCTTCTTCCTGGGAGACTCGTTGGTAGCATGGATTAGTAAGAAACATGAGTCCATTTCCTTATCAACTACAGAAGAAGAGTACATTTTTGTTGCTACTTGTTGTACTCAGATCTTGTGGATGATTCAAACTCTTGCAGATTTGAAGGTAAACTGTACTGATCTGATTACAATTCATTGTGATAACACTAGTGCCATTAGTGTCTCCAAGAATCTTGTTCTTCATTCCAATACTAAGCATATCCCAATAAAATATCATTTTCTCAGAGAACAAGTCACAAACAGAGTTGTTCAGTTGAATTATATCCCTTCCACATAATAGATAGCAGACATCTTTACTAAACCCCTAGCAAATACACCATTTGATTATCTACAATAGAAGTTGGGTGTCATCCCATATGACATCTAAGCAAGTTCATCCTATTAGGGGGAGTTTTGTATTGATTGATTGAATATATGATACCTCCTAAAAGGACTGCAACAGCTCAGGGGGAGCATGTTCTCCTTGACATTGATGTCAAAGGGGGAGAAAAGAATCTGGGTGCCTTTGTTGCCATCAATTCCAAAGGGGGAGATTGTTTGCATGTTTTACATGCATACTATACTTGTCACTGATGGCAAGTACAACAATGATGATGGCTTGAGTACAGGAAGAATGTAACAGACGGGCACCAAAAGTAGTTTGGGAAGCAACTGCAGAGCAAGCTTGATAAGATCAGAAGAGATAGTGCAGAGGATGGTTGGCATGCTTTACAGGCAGTATGGGCTTGTCACTGATGGCAATATCAGAGTATGCAACGAAGGCAAAACAAGGACAAATTAATCTCAGAAGGAATTAGCGCAGAGTCGAACGCTGCTTAATCTCGGGAGGAGAAGCGTAAGTGATCGTTGGATCCCATTTCAATTCCAGAAAGAAGGAGAACCGTCAGATCAAATTGTAGACAAGAAAAATGCACAGAAGAGGAGGACAGATCTCAGGCATCAAATATGAGTATAAGTTTCGACCATCGTTGGATCAGGAAGAACCTGTACGTTCTTTAAAGTGCAAGATCGAAGCGGTGATCCAACTCCATTTCATAGTTTTGGCCATTGGGATTTCGAATATCGGGAGATGGAAATGTCAAGGTTCTTTACAACATGAGTCCTGAAATTGTGAAATGCGAAATCCCGAAATAGACACGTCAGCAAACCATGTCGGCTAAGAACACGTGGCACAACCAAGCAATGACAAGTGTCAAGCTAGTTCAACATTTCAAGCACATGTAAGTCACGAATCAGAGTGACACGTGGCATTTATTCGACACGTGTCAATCCATGTGTGACGTCAGTAGGTTTACATCACGTTGGAGTTTCAGAAATCGGGAGATGGAGATGTCAAGAACTCCTACCATAGGAGTCCCAAAATCGCGATATGTGAAGCCTTGATAAAATCTTGATCGTTGATCCAAGAGGGACGCGTGGAAGAAGATCAGAGCATGTCAAAGACTCTATTTCGGGGTTTCACGAATCGCGACTTGGAGAGTCAAGAAACAATACCACAGGAATGTCGAAATTGTGAAATGCGAAATCGTGAAATGATCTGAGCCGTCAGATCAAGGTTTGATGTGGACCGTTGATCCAACCCCATTTCGGGGTTTCGGATACCGAAAGTTGGAGTGTCAAAACACTTTGCAATAAGAATGTCGAAATCGTGATATGCGAAATCGCAATATGATTGGAGCCGTTGATTCAAGATCTAATCTAGACCGTCGAATCATAAGACAAGTGTCAAGTGATTGGAATTTCGCTAACTTGGAGTCAATAGAGCATGGTGTGGAAACTCACGAGATGCGAAATCACGATAAGACTTGGATCGTCGGAACTATGGATATTTAAACTGTCGATCAGACTCGATGAAGTTTAAAAACTCGCGAAATATGAAGTGCCTTTTGGCATAGCCTGTGGTCACTGTCAGTGGTCACGAGAAAAGAAGGAGCTAGTTCAGATAAGCTCCATTTCTGAGTTTCGGGGATCGGGACATGGAGAGTAACGAAATATTTACCACGGGGATCCCGAAATACCGAAATGCGAATTGGTGAAATAAACGCAAGATCACATGAAGTCAATCCAACGATGCAGGGGATTTTGGGCACGATCGGAGGGATAATGTTTCTCCTCACAGTCTAACTATTGGAAACCATTGGTGGTCTCTGCCAAAAGATTCGAAGAGACCTCTGTGTGATCGCCAGAGGAGCTGAAGGGTCTCCAAGCTTCTTCCAGTGAATGAAGACGATTCTTAGAGGGACTGACAAGTGGATGAGCGTTGAAGTTTGTAACTGAAGCATAAAGTATAAGCTCGACTATGCTAGAGAAGACGAAGAGTCTCGACTTCCATAGAGGTTGAGGAATCTCAGCATGACATCCAGTGATGTTGAACGCATGGGCAAACTGCCAAACAAGCTGAGAAGTCGTAATGATGATCAGACAGATCACTCACTATGAAGAGATGCATAAGCATTGTGCATATGGTATGCACAAGGTGCACAGAAGCTATAAGAACATGGCACAGATATGTGATGAGATTGTTGTTGCTGAGGTGAGGTAATGCATGTGTGAGGAAGTAAAGAGGTGGTGCAGCATCTGAAATGGATAGGAAACAAAAGGTGCATTGAATTGGAATGGCACACAGAGCACAAAAGGTAGAAGAACAGAATGGGTAGTGGATACATCCTGGAAGACAGTGAGGAAGATTGAGTAGAAAAATCTTGTAGAACAGTGATGAGACTGGTAAGCTGTTATAGAACACTATATCACTGTAATTGGTTTCAGTATTTCATATTCATATTTTAGGGTGGTTGGGAGGTGCTAGGGAGGATTGGTGTCCTCAGAGGTTCAAGTGGGTGCTTTAACAGAGGGAGTTGTAGCTTCCTTCTAGTTGGTGCTAGAGAAACCAGGCAGTTGGTGCTTCCTTCTAGTTGGTGCTAGAGAAACCAGGGAGTTGGTGCTTCCTTTTAGTGGGTGCTAGAGAAAACAGAGAGTTGGTGCTCTCAACAAGTTGCAGCTTGCAAAACAGAGTTTGTAGCCTCACATTGATTTGGTGCTCAATTATAGATGATGTACAGAACTTAAAAGACTGCCTATCATTTTCAAAGAAGAAGAGGTTTTCTCCCTTTATGGGTTTCCTCGTGAAAATCTGTCTCTGTGGATATCTTATGTGTGACTGATGCTCATTATTTTACTGTCCATATGATGTATAATGTTGATGATCACTTGAAGAAAGATTAATAATTTATTAATAGACTTAAAATTGTTTAAGCACAATAACAACTGATTCACCTCCCCTCTCAGTTGTCTTAGTAATTTCAACACATCTGTCGAGAAGCAATCTTGGAAAACTGTGGTTGGTGCAATTAGCTATAGGAGAAAAAAAGGAAAATCAATGAGATGGTTAATGCATGTTCATTGGAGATGAATGGACTGCACACAAAATATGATTTGAATATTATACCTTTGGGCTCGTATGATTTCCTCATTGGTATGGATTGGTTGGATGAGCATCATCCAGTCTTGGATTGTTACAATAAAGCATTCACTTGCCTGGATGAGCAAGGAAACTTGAGATCAATTCAAGGAATTCCAAGATTTGTAACTATCAGAGAAATTTCAACATAGCAGTTGAAGAAAAGCTGCAGTAAAGTATATCAAGTATTCACAATGCACATGGAAGAGGCACCTAACGATAAAGTGTGAGGTGTGGAAGATTGTGCAGTACTGAAAGAGTTTGAGAATGTAATTAAAGAGATATTGGGATTGCCTTCGAAAAGAGATATTGACTTCTCTATTAATTTGATACTAGTAGATGCATCTGTATCTAAGACTCCTTACAGGATGAGTACTCCAAAAATGAAGGATTTGCATATGCAATTTGAAGAGTTTCTGAAGAAAGGGTATATACGCCCAAGTGTGTCGCCTTGGGGTGCACCAGTTTTTTTCATGAAGAAGAAGGATGGTATGTTGAGACTTTCTATCGGCTTCATCCAGTTGCACAAGGTAACCGTGAAGAACAAGTATCATTTTCCAAGAATAGATGACATGTTTGATCAGCTGAGAGGCATGCAGATATTTTCCAGGATATATCTCATATATGGTTATCGGGTGAGAATAAAAGAGGAAGACATCAGTAAGACGACCTTTAGAAAAAGATATGGTCATTACGAGTTTACAGTGGTTCCATTTGGGTTGTCGAATGCACCAGTTGTATTCATGTGTTTAATGAATGGAGTTTTCAGAAGTTACTTGGATAAGTTTGTCATTTTATTTTTGGATGACATTCTTATTTACTCAAAGTCTGAGGAAGAGCGCGAGTAGCACTTGAGGATGGTGTTGCAGGTGTTGAGGGAGAATCATCTTTATGCAAATTTGAGCAAGTGTCCATTTTGTCAGAGGAAGATTCATTATTTGGGTCATATCATTTCATAGGAAGGAATAGCTATGGACCCAATGAAGATAAAATCCATTGAGGAATGGCCAACACCAAGAAATGTCACAGAAGTAAGGTCTTTTATGGGACTAGCAGGGTACTACAAAAGGTTTATTGAAGGATTATAAAATATTGTGCATCCAATCTGATCCAGGTGGATATCGGTGGCCACCCACCTTTTCCAAGTCACTCAAAATAGTTTTCTGCCAATTTTGGCAATTTATTATTTTTAGTAGTTTTTAACTTTCGGGGCCATTTTGAGGGTCTAAATGAAGGTTTTTTGGCACAGATCTTCTCAATGATAGCCAAAGGCTTTGATTGAGCCCCCAAAATGAATCTCTTCGACGATACCTTTCCAACGGGAAATCGTGTGCCTAAAATGGAGATCATATGCAAACATTATGACCCCGGGAAGTTGATGTACTAACTTACCCCAACGGGGCCCACATCACTTTTGGTGCTTCATCTCCTAGGGTTAGGCTTTTGGATGTCTAGGGTTTTTTACATTCATGTTTATTGTAAAAATGCCTTCAGAGCCTCATTGTAATCATCTTATGGCGAATGAGCGCAGTCGTCACATCTCTTCTCAGAGATAAGCCACCACCATTCCAGCAAGCTTGTTTTCCGCTGCATTTTACAGTTTCAGCCTATTTCCTTATTGAATAGAAAACCAATTTTACTGTATCTTTGTTATTCTGTGTTAAGCATCTTTTAATAATTTGTATTCATTTCGTTATGCTCATAAAATCTAGTTCAATGGTATCAGAGCGATCTGCTCCTTGTAGTCTTAATGCATGTCCCCAACGAGGTCAGGGTACAAATAATTGGGTCTTGAGCTTGTTTCTATTGAGGACAAAATATTTTGCAAGCCCAAGCGACCTCTCATGGCAGGAGAAAATAAAGATCACAGGATAGGAGATCCTTTCAAAAAAATTCTTGAGGAAGCCCTCATGCAACAGAGGAATGATATGATGGATAGTTTCACGCAAATCCTTCGATGAATACCAACAAGCAACACATCTTCCTTGAGTGGATGCGCCACCACCTTCAAGGTACAAATCAACTTCGATATTCCTATATTTGAAGGTCATATAGACGCAGATGTTCTAGACAAGTGATTTAATCTACTAGAAGGGTATTTTTTTGTCCATAACTTTTCGAATAGAGAAAAGATTACTTTTGCACTCCTCAAAGTCATTCCCCATGTCAAATATTGGTGGGAAACTTTCTGTGAGAAAAAAGGGAACAGAGGAACCCTCATTATTTACAGTTGCGGCCACCTAGGAATCCTTCAGGGATTGTATTAAGGAACAATACTACCTTGTTTAAAGTTATGACGACTTGTATACCAAATGGACCACACTACGGCCAGAAAGAGACCAAGTAGTGCCAGAGTTCACAAATATGTTCCATACCTTGCTCACCAAGATGGGTATCAAATATTCAGAGCGACATCTGGTGCTCAATTATCATGGTTCTTTTCATAGATACATCCGAACCGAAATGGAATTTCTGTACATCTCGTCCTTGGGCACGACCTACCGATATGTCGTAATAATCGAGCAGAATCTCAAACAAAAGACGTGGCAATTTGGGCCTAGGAACCCCTCACAACAAAATCCAAAAAGGGGTTGCCCCAACCCACAGAAATATGGATAGTATCAGGACAACCAGTCCAAGTTGCGAACAAAGAAGGATACCGAAAATACAAAGAAAGATACCGAGAAGTGGTGTGACTTCCATAAGATCCCTTGGCATAACATTGTTGATTGTCGCTCAAAGCAGTCGTTGGTGGCCGAAGTGAAATCCTCTAAATCATATGTGGGTTCTGTTGATTTTTCAATAAGCTAGGTTAATCATGTAGTTCATTTCAATTACCATTTGTCTTAACCATAAACAGGAATGTTGCAGCAACCAACATCACAAGAAGAAACACCATGCACAAGAACACAAGAAGTATCCTGGGAAACCCTTCTCAACAAGGGAAGAAAACCCAGCCAAATTCTTTGTTATATTATTCAAGAGAAATACCTTCACCACCAACAAGACCTAGCACACAAGAGGGTGCTCAAACCCTAGAAGACTAGTGCCCAAGAGAGGTGTGCATCTTTTCCCAAGTAGATGTACTTTCTAAAATTTCCAAACTCACATGGATGATATGATTCCTCAATGGGGAATTTACCTTTACCTATACTAACATGAACCTGTCAACAGAAGTGTATATTGGCACAACAAGGCCAACCTCACTAGCTTATAATATAATTAATATTAACCAGATTAATTATATTTTACATTAATTACCAGTCGCATTAAGGTGGGGCTGACCTGTACCCTTTACATTACAATTAAGGTTACAGGCAGGTCTGACTCTTGTACAATATAGAAAATGATCTGATACACCCACTAGTGCTCATCCACTAGGGGCACATCCATAGGGATGTCCATATCTCTGGTTCACTACATTACACAGAAGAACCAGATCTTCACACGTTCAAATGTGCTCATCCACAGGCACGTCCACTCTATAGATCTTCTTTCCCACTGCCTCACACAGGAGAATCATCTGGAGTTTTCTCGTCAACTCTGTTGCTCATAGGAGGATAATACATCATCTTCATTTATGTTCACATGACGATGCACCCGACACTTTGGTATTTCACGCGTTCACCTTGTGCTCAGCCACAGGAACGTGTAACTCAATAGATCATCTTTCCCACTGGATAATAATATGGAGTTCTTCTCAACTCTCTGAATGGAGGAGGTCATCTCTATGGTCCATCTCTGTCTCAAGCAGGAACCATGTTCCCTTCTTAGGGGCTTTCTCTCAGGTTTGTAAGCTGAGAGAAAGACTCACATAGCTACAATGATCCACATCTCACATGTTTGTAAGCTAGATAATTTCTCACATAGATGTAATCATCAACACTCCCTCTCATCTAGGGTGGCATTCTTTATCATGCCAAGTCTCACACAAATGTATTTTGAATTTTGTCTTGGCTAGAGTCATCAATACTCCCTCTCAACTAGGGAGGCATTCTTCACCAAGTTAGTTTGGTGAAGATGTCTACAATCTTCTCATGTGTAGGTAGGTACTGCATGTGTACGATTTTTCCTCTGCATCATACCCTTGATATAAGTATATTTCATCTTTTCATGTTTCGATTCATCAGAAAAAACAGAGGTCTCAAGGATATTTATACACGGCTCTTGGTTATCATCATAGGATCCATCTTATGGTCAAGTAAATCTGTCAAAAGCTTATGAAGCCACATTGCTTTGCACACTCGCTGCTATATACTCTGTCTCTGGTGCACTCAAGGCCACAGAGTTTTGTTTCCTGCTGCATCAGAAAACCATGGAAAATTTCATGGTAGAACATCAACTGGATGTGCTCTTCTAGTTTACTGTACTTTCTGCTCAATCTGAATTGGCATATCCTGCAAACTCAAGTTCATACTAAAGGCATGTTTCAGGCCATATCCAACTGTGCCTCAGATATATCTTAATAGATGTTTTGATGTTGTCTAGTGAGTCTGTCTCGGTTGAATCATGAAATGAATAAGAACATTCATTGCATGGCATGAATCAAGTCTAGTGTTAACCAGATGCATCATTGATCCAATCAGTTGTGGATCAGTCTCATCTAAATCATCATCAATCCATCATGGTGGATTTTTCATTCTGTCATACTTGAACTTACTTAATATTTTCACTATATATTTTCCTTAACTTGGGAAAATCTCATTGGTCCTCTATCATACTTCTTGTCTCAAGAAGTAGTGCATCATTATCAGATTCTTCATCTCTAATTCATAAGTCAAGGATTACTTGTATCCAACAACAAGGATTTATGAATAAGTCATCAAAATCAGGCTCTCGTCACCAACATTGTAATAATATAGGTTTGGATCATCAACACTCTTTATGAAATCCAAACTCATCAAGAATATATCTATCTGATATAGTTTCCAACTCATGAATGGCAGTACGGATGGAAGTGTATCGGGTTTACTGGATCAAGTGTCTCATCATAGACAACTCCCTTTGTTTGTGAGAAACCATTGGATATAGATCATGTTTTGTATTTCTTCACACTTCCATCAGTTGCATGCTTGATCTTATAGATCCACTTGGAATTTACCACAGACTTCCCTTCTGGTCCCTGAATAATATCTTATACATCATTCTTTAAGATATACGTGTATTCTTCTATTATGGCATATTTCCATATCTATTCTCTTGTTGCTTCTCTAAGACAAGGAGTCTCAGCATCAATGAAGTGGCTCATGACTGAAGGATAGCTCGAAAATCTCTTTTTCTTTCTCGGGATGTTCCTTGAGAGGCTTGTATGTTTCTCTGCCTCTTGCAAAGTGAGTCTAGGTAGGTATTTTATGACCTACTGCAATATTTCTGAACATATCAACTGGGGCAAATGGATTAGCTGTAATAATGTATGTCTCCCTTTGAAGTGCTGAAAGGGGGAGAAGGCATTGTCTCACTGTCAATCTCTATCTGAGATTCTCTGGATCTTTGAAAGGTTATCTCTTCTTAAAAGACAAGATCTCTGCTTGTCTCAATCTATCTCTGACCAGAGATGTCAATCTGGAATGTATTCTAAGATTCATTGTTATCCCATAAACGTGTCCTTTCTCCCTCAAGGGTCTAGCTTGGACTTATTCTCTTTGGGTACATGAAAATACATTGGGTACCCAAATATCCTGAAGTGTTCAATCTCAAGCTTCACTCTGGTGAAGGATTCTTCGAGAGTTATGTTTTTCAAAGTCTAGTGAAGACTCTTGTTTTGAACACATACTATGTCTTGCATGCTTCTGCCCATAGAATCATGGAAGGATTTTGATCATGCATTATTTCATTGGTTTCCTCAATGATGGTTCTATTCTTCCTCTTTCTCAAATATTTGTGACTCCCTCTGAGTCAAATGGCTCCCTCTGAAGGATAAACATATTCTTTTTTTGTTAACCCGCCTCGAACAAGAAAACAAGTGGAACCAAAAAAAGAATATCTCCTAAAGGAGAATAATGAATACATCTCTATAATCAGAAAAATTTAAGGATTATTGTCCCATATACAACACCTACTTGTAATGTAGAAAAATTTAGAAATATAGGTTAGAGGAATCAAAATTACAACAATCAAACCTAGAGTCTTCACTTCCAGTGTGTCATTCCTCTTAATGCACTAAGATCCCTCTAGATCCATGACTTCAGCATAAGGTTCCTTCGTCCTGCAATTTCCCTCATGACAATGATAGAAATAATATATACATACAAGTTCATACCTGATGGTTTTGATATGTTGATATCTTCATTTCTTTGAGGTCTTGTTTTCCTGGAACTAAGTTTTTCTTGAATCATCAAGCTTTTCCTCCCATTATGATTTTGCTCATTTTTTGGATTCTTCACAAACCCTTGTCAACTTGGCTAGTAAACCTAATGACTAGGCTAGGCTAGCACTTTTAGGTTTAGTTGGACTTATGACTACCAAAAATAATCCTTTGAAAGATAGGAGAACACTGGTGAGCTAAAGAGCTCCTTCAAGGAATTGCAGAAACCCTATTTCTGAAATTTCTACAGAAATTAGTGAAACCCTAGAAACCCTAGGGCCAAAAAGTCAAAATGCTCGGAAATGGAATCTGAAGATTTTTGGAGGTGCGTTGAAGGAGGTCGTACACTCCTATGGTAATTTTATCCCCAACGTCCAAGTTCCAAGTGCTAAAAAACTCAAAAGAAGAGGGTCGTACAGATTTTTTGGAAACCCTAGGAGGGCCATATGGTTCTGCAAAAGAGGAGGGATGACTTGTAAAAGCTTGTAGCTTGTGCAATGGGTTATTCAAGACCTATGCTCTGATACCATGTTGATTTTTCAATAATCTAGGTTAATCATGTAGTACATTTCAATTAGCATTTTTCTTAACCATAAACAAGAATGTTGCAGCAACAAAGATCACAAGAAGAAACACCATGCACAAGAACACAAGAAGTATCCTGGGAAACACTTCTCAACAAGGGAAGAAAACACAGCCAAATCCTTTGCTATATTCTTCAAGAGAAATACCTTCACCACCAATAAGACCTAGCACACAAGAGGGTGCTCAAACCCTAGAAGACTAGCGCCCAAGAGAGGTGCACACCTTTTCCCAAGTAGATGTACTTGCTGAAATTTCCAAATTCACATGGATGATATGATTCCTCTATGGGGAATTTACCTTCACTTATACTAACATGAACCTGATTATAATACAATTAATATTAACAAGATTAATTATCTTTTACATTAATTACCAGTCTCATTAAGGTGGGGCCGACCTGTACCCTTTACATTACAATTAGGGTTACAGGCAGGTCTGACTCTTGTACAATATAGAAAAGGATCTTATACACCCACTAGTTCTCATCCACTAGGGGCACATCCATAGGGATGTCCATATCTCTGGCTCACTGCATTACACAAAAGAACCAGATCTTCACACGTTCACATGTTCTCATCCACATGCACGTCCACTCTATAGATCTTCTTTCCCACTGCCTCACACATGAGAATCATCTTGAGTTTTCTCGTCAACTCTACTGCTCAGAGGAGGCTAATACATCATATTCATTTCTGTTCACATGACGATGCACCCAACACTTTGGGATTTCACACGTTCACCTTGTGTTCATCCACATACACGTCTAACTCAACAGATTGCATTTCCCACTGGATAATCATCTGGAGTTCTTCTCAACTCTCTGAATGGAGAAGGTCATATCTACATTCCAACTCTATCTCAGGAAGGAACCACGTACCCTTCTTAGGGGATTTCTCTCAGGTTTGTAAGCTGAGAGAAAGACTCACATAGCTGCAATGATTCACATCTCACAGGGTTGTAAGATGGAGAATGTCTCACATAGCTGCAATCATCAACATGTTCTGACTCTGAGTTGGAACTAGAAAGGGGAAGATGGATCATTGACGTGGAACCTAGTGCCATTGTTTCTACCACCAAGCTCCATCATGGTGAACCAGACGATCCAGAAGAAGTTGAGCGCCTCTTCCATTCACAGATGTGGGTAAAAGGCACCCCGTTGCACTTCATCATTGATAGAGGTAGCCAGAAGAACATCATATCAGCAGAGGTCATCAAGTGGTTGGCCCTGCCTACAATGCCACACCCACAACCCTACACCATTGGATGGCTCCACCAAGGAATGGATCTCCGCGTCAGCCAACAGTTTCGACTGTTGTATGAAATCAAACCCTTCAAAGACGAGGTGTTTTGTGATGTTTCTCCTCTCAAATTTTGTAATGTTCTTTTGGGCCAACCTTGTTTATGGAAACGTCATGTTGTATATGAGTCTAAGCCTCATAGTGTTATTATTACTTTGAACAGCAAATTGTACATGATACATGAGGCAATGCCTCCTAGTGTTATTTCCTTGATCTCTGCCAAGCAATGCGAGAAGGTCATCTATCAGACCGGGAAATTTTTCTTCTTCGTGATTCGCACTCAGAGTGAGAGAAAGATCACAGCCACATCCAGGCCTTCATGGTCAATCTCTCCACACAACAGAAGAAAGTGGATAAGGTCACGGAAGAATACTCAAATATCTTCTCCTCTCCTACCGGGGTACCTCTGCAATGTCAGGTCAAGCATCTCATCGATCTGACCCCAAGCGCACCACTACCCAATGGGCCAGTCTACCACCACTCTCTATAAGAAAATGAGGAGATCAAGAGGCAGATCAAAGAACTACTCCACAAGGGGCACATATGTCCCAGCTCATCGCCTTGTGGGATCCCAATAAAATCACAGTCCGGAACGGGTACCCGATTCCATGAATCGACGACCTCCTTGATCAACTCATGGGGGAAAAATACTTCAGTAATATTGATCTGAAGTCTAGCTACCACCACATCCTGATAGAACAGACAGATGTATGGAAAACCGCCTTCAAGTCAAAAGAAGGTATTTTTGAATGGTGAGTCATGCCCTTTGGTTTGACAAATGCTCCAACAAGGTTTATGAGGATGATGGACGATATCCTACAACCTTTAACCAATACATTTATAGTGGTGTATCTGGATGACATCCTCATCTATAGCAAGACTTAGGTGGAACACTTGCAGCATATTTAGCAGGTTTTGCACACCTTGCGGCAACACAAACTATATGCAAACTTGGAAAAATGATCCTTTGGCATGGACAAGGTCCATTACTTAGGATACATCGTTGATTGGCATGGTGTGCATGTGGATCCAGCCAAGATCCAGGTCATTCATTATTAGACAGCCCCAACCACACTCACTAAACTTCAGAGCTTCTTGGGCCTCGCCAATTTCTATCACAGGTTCGTGTTGGAATTCTCTCATATCGCATGGGCCCTCAGCCAAGTAACCAAGGGTGGTGGTAAGGAAAAATTTATGTGGGGCATGTCCCAACAACAATCCTTCGCTGGCTTGAATAATATTTTTTTATCATCCCCAGTGCTTTCATTACCAGACCTACAACATCCCTTTGAGATCGAGACAGATGCTTCAGACTATGTTGTAGGCGTCGTTCTCACTCAACACAGCCACCCCGTGGCATATCATAGTGAGACACTATCAGATGTTGTTTATAAGTACCCTACTTATGACAAAGAAATGTACTCTATTGTACAAGCATGTTGCTAATGGGTACATTACATTCTTGTAAAGGAGACAGTCATCCACACTGATCACAATCCACTACAGTTCATGCAGACCCAAGGAAAATTGTAGAATGACCGCCATCAGAAGTGGTCCACATACTTACAGTTGTTCCACCTCAACATCAAGTATAAAACAGGAAGTACCAACCGATTTTTTGATTGCCTCAACCGACCTCCAGTCATGGCACTCACCACAGTGTTAGACTCTTGTGGCCACGAGACTTCCAAATGGCCCCGCCTTTACGAGACAGACCCTGACTTCTCCACCACCTACCAAATGTTGGGCGCCAACTCAGTGGTCGCTAATTTCCATCTTCAAGATGGGTTGTTCTATCGTATGGGCCATCTATGTGTTCCATCAAGAAAGCGCACAAAGCTGATTTGGGAAGCTCTCTACAGTCAGGTGGCATGACACTTTGGCATCGAAAAGACAATGGTAGTGTTGCAGAAACATTTATGTTGGTCGAAACTTTGACAGGATGTCGATAAGTATATCAAGTTTTGCACCACTTGCGCTATTGCCAAACTGACCACTAAGAAATAGGGCCTATACACCCCTCTTACTAATCCTGATAGGATGTGGGAATCCATCTCAATGGACTACATTTCGGGCCTCCCGTCCACCAAGAGGGGAAATTACTGTGTTTTTTTGGTTGTTGATCGCTTTTCCAAGATGGTGATTCTAGATGCCTACAAGAAGAACATCACAACAAAAGCCACTACCAAGATCTTCTTCGAACGAGTATGGGTACATTTTGGTATCCCACAAACCATTATCTTAGACCGTGACAGTCGGTTCCTCAACACATTCTGGTTAAGCCTATGGTCACTACTGGATACCAATCTCACCAAATCCACTGCCTTCCACCCCGAGAAAGATGGCCAAACTGAGGTCAATCAGATGATCGTACATATCCTACACATGTACAATTCAAAAAAACCCCGCACATGGGATGATATTCTTCCCTATGTCCAGCATAGCTACAACCGAGCCCTGCATAGCTCAACTGGCCACAGCCCCTTTCAGGTGGGGTTGGGATTCCAACCATTGGGCCCCATGGATGTTGTACTACCCTTGGTGACCACCTCAACCGACTCGTCCCCTGCTCCACCAAAAGCTGAAAATGCCACCCGATTCATTGAGCGGATCCAGGACATCCACCAACAGGTTCAGGATATTCTACATAAGTCTAATTCCAAGTACAAGCAAAACCATGGTCAACATCGAGTGCCACATAAGTTTCAGGTGGGAGACAAAGTTTGGATGCACTTGCAAAAAGAACGCCTTACAAGGCCCCATAGAAATCTTCGCCCACTCTATTATGTTCTTTACACCATCACCAAGGTTGTGAGTGAAAATTATTTTGAGCTCAACATTCCCCCTTTCCTTGGCCTGCACCCAGTCTTCAACGTGGCGCTCCTTCGGCCATATTTCCCACCATTATTGGACACCTCAAAGATAGAAGAGCAGTTGACACCAATAGAGCTCAACCCTGACTGCATGCAACAGGAATATAGTGATCAGATTGTGGACACACAAATCAATGGCACTCGACAACAAAGGATCCATCTTTATCGAGTCATCAAAGCAGGGCAGCTCCTGCACCAAGGCAAGTGGCTCACCTGGGGCCAAATTCAGTAGAAATTTCCTCATCTGATGGAGGGACTCAACGCAGTGGATACCATTTATTAATAAGGAAGGAGGATTGATCCAAGTGGATATTGGTGGCCACCCACCTTTTCCAACTTGCTCAAAACAATTTTCTGGCAATTTTGGCAATTTACTATTTTTAGCAGTTTTTAACTTCCGGGGCCATTTTGAGGGCCTAAATGAAGGTTTTTCGGGATTAAGATTCTCAACGATGGCTAAACGATATTATTGAGCCCCAATGATACCTTTCCAATGGGATATTGTGCGCCTAAAATTGATATAGTATGCAAAAGTTACGACCCCGAGAAGTTGATGTACTAACTTACCCAAACAGGGCCCACATGACTTTTGGCACTTCATCTCCAAGGGCTAGGTTTTTGGATGTCTAGTGTTTTTGAAATTCTTGTTTATTGTAAAAATGTCTTCAGATCCTCATTGTAATCATCTTCCGTCGAATGAGTGCAGTCGTCACATCTCTTCTCGTAGATAAGTCACCACCATTCCAACAAGCATGTTTTTCGTTGCATTTTACAGTTTCAGCTTATTTCCTTATTGAATAGAAAACCAGTTTTACTGTATCTATGTTATTTTGTGTTAAGCATATTTTAATAATTTGTATTCATTTCGTTATGCTCATAAAATCTAGATCACAATCACATCCATGCAAAAGAAAGGTGTGTGATTTGAATGGACTCTGGATTGCACAAGGAGTTTTCAACACTTGAAGAATTTGTTAACAAGTGCGCCCATTTTGACGATTGTTGATCCAAATGCAGATTTCATTGTGTGCACGGATGCATGCAAGGAAGGACTCATGGGAGTCCTGATTCAAAATGGGAATGTGGTATGCTACAAATCAAGGAAGTTGAAAGATCATAAAAGGATCTATGCTACGCATGACTTGGAATTGAAATCCATAGTGTATGCTTTGAATATGTGGTGACATTATCTCATGAGAAAAATATTTGAACTGAAAAAAAACCATTGTGGTTTGAAGTATTTGTTTGGACAACCAAGTTTGAATGCCAGACAAAGAAGGTGGTTAGAGTTCCTCGGTGAGTATGACTTTGACATCATATAAGAGTAAAAGAGAAAAAGGTGGTTGACGCACTCAGCAGGATGATGCATGGAATGTATGCTACAGCCATTAGCATGTACTATACAAATTTGCGCGAAAGAATTTTGGAAGTTGCCAAATAATATATGCACTATATGGATATAAGTGTGACTTTAACACAAGGTATGTCGCAGCCAAAGTTTGAAGGTTATGATCTAAGAGAGGATGGGGTCCTCATGTATAGATGTAGATTTTATGTGTCGAATGATCAAAAGTTGAAGATCATGATTTTGTCAGAGATGAATAAGGTTCCTTATGTTGGACATTCAAGATACCAAAAGACAATTGTCGCAATCAAGAAGCAATACTTTTGGCTAGGTATGAAAAAGGAAGTTGCATATTTTATTGTGAGATGTCTCGAATGTCAAAAGGTCAAGGTTGAGCACAGACATCAAGATGGTTTTCTACAAACTTTTTATATTCCTAAGTGGAAGTGGGAAGTTGTGAACACAGATTTCATAACTACATTGCCTAGGACTGCTAAACAACATGATTATATTATGGTGTGGTAGACAAGCTTACTAAAGTTGCCCATTTTATTCCAGTGAAGTCAGCGTACAAGGAAACTAATGTTGCTCAGATATACATGCACGAAGTTGCTAAGTTGCATGGTGTACCTAAGACAATTGTGTCTGACAAAGAATCCAAGTTCACCTCAAACTTTTGGAAAATGTTATTCAAGGGATTTGGAACAAGTGTAAATTTCAACACAACATATCACCCCGAGTCAGATGGTCAAACCGAAAGGGTAAATTGGGTGATTGAAGATATGCTTGAGATGTATGTGATGGATAAGCCATCAAAATGGGAAGACTAGCTTCATTTGGTAGAGTTTTCTTACAACAATGGGTATCAGGCATCTTTAAATATGATCCCATTTGAGGCAATTTATGGTAGAAAGTGCAACACGCCAATGAGTTGGGACAACCTAGCAGACCACGCGGTAGTTGGGCCAAATTTTCTCTGGGAAATGGAGGAGTAGATGGTAAAGATTAGGAAGAATTCAAAAGTTGCCCAATACAAGAAAAAAACTTGCATAAATAAAGGCAGAATCCACAGGGAATTTGGAGTGGTTGATCATGTATTTTTGAAAGTGAAGGCCAGGTGCAGTTTCCTGAAGTTGGGAAAGTGTTCCAAATTAGCAGCGTGCTATTGTGGGCCATTTGAAATCCTTGAAAGGACTGGTCATGTGGCTTATATGCTTGCATTGTTTACATCCTTATGCATTCATAATGTTTTCCATGTGTCATTGCTTAAGAAGTATGTACCTGATGTTAATCATGTCATTGATTGGAATGTGATTCACGTGGAGCTAGAAGGCAAATTTCAAGTGCGATCGGTTTGCATATTGGATGGGAAAACCATGCAGCACCAGAATCAAGTCGTGTAGTTGGTAAAGGTCCAATGGACCTAGTACGGTCCCAAGAATGCAACATGGGGGCGCAAGGATGTTATGCAAGCAAAGTATCCTCATATTTTTTATGATATTTGAAAATTTTGTATGTGCATGTGTATATGATGCAGTGAGGATAGTACATAAATAAGGGGGAGGGGATTGTAGTGTCCCTGATATGGAACCCTTTGTAATTATAGATTTAGGCCGGTGAGTCGTTGAAACCAAGTGTAAATGTAATATACATTTAGGCTGGTGAGCCATCGGTATTAGGTTTTTATGTTGTGTGCATCAAAGTAGTGCGTGGAGAAGTGTTATCAAGACAGGGTGTGCACATTTTCATGTGTTGTGCGCACCTCGGTAAGTGCACACATTTCACTATGTTTCCCGCACTTGGGTTAGTGTACGGGAATAAATGGATATGTATAGAGGCCAGAGAGCCTGTGTCATTATGAGGCGGGTGAACCTGGACACAAATATGTCAGTGCACCTATCCATGTAATTATAATCATGATTATTAATATAATATTGCTTCATTGTGCACTGACTGACTCAAACAAAAAGAGATGGGGGGCCTACTCCATCGGAAAATAAAAAAGGGGTGTTATAACCCAAATTTGCACCAGATATGCTTACCTAGCATCAATCCATATCATGTTACATATTTTTCCAAGCCACTATTGAAACAACTTCTTAAAAACACCCTTTTTAAAGGCATATGCACCCTACTCCACTATTGCACGTGTGTATATGCTCTCCAAACAACTACAGCTCGTGTATACCTACAAAAGCACGACAAACGAAAAGTTGTAGATGGAACTCATAGTTTTGGGTAAGTTACCTAAATCATTTGACTGCCCATAACCGGTCATTCGACCAAATACCTATCCCTTTCTATCCTATAAAAGAAGGGGTAGGGGTCCCATTTGGGAAGACAAAAATAAGAGTAAAAAAACTCTACCCGATTTTGCATTCCCCTTGTCCCAACCTTTTGCAACCATTATGTGAAGAGAAGCATATATGAAAGCAGTTGGAGTATAGTTGAAGAGGATCCCAAGACCAGAATCGAGGAGCAGTGGTCAATCTCACTATTGTAAGGTATTCTTGTGAGATTAATAAAAGAAGTACTTTTACTGTCCCGCCATATGAGGTGTTTAATGTGTAATCTTGATTATATTTTGATAGAATATCTAACCCATTAGTTCATATATCAAATGCATGCTCCTTTGTTTGTCTATTTGTGAAATGCAGGTCATCTTTGGGAGGAAACTTACAGTCAAGGAGCAACCGAAAGAGAAAGGATCTACATCAAACCTGGAAGTCAAGGTATAGTGAATTGATCCTTTTATCCTTGTATTTACTTATGAATAATGGAGTTTATGATTGAGATGATGGTAAAAAGTAGGAGACTTTAGGTCATTTCTGCGTGCATTACAAAACCCTTAATGCTAGTCCGTAGGGGGATTTCCCACCCACAACAGAATTGGCAACCGTACTGGGGAATCTCTAGGGTTTTCTGGGGATACTTTTTCGGTATTTTAGAATTGGTTTTATTTCCTTTTTTATGAGTTTTTTGAAAGAGTCTGAGTTTGTAGGGATTCTAGTTTTCCATACCAATACTCCCTGCATGATTGCTTGATTGTTTGATTTTCTTTCCAGAAATTTACAGAGGTATTCGCGGCATGCAGAAGCCCTGCCCGCGTATACACACACCCTACCTTTAGACAGCCCATGTATATTCGTTGGGCTGTTGAAGTGTCAGTTGCATGCTTAAGTCCAGAATTTTTTTTTAGGAGAGGTAGTTATCCTCTTTCCTTATCAGAAATGATCCTTCTCAGGGGTCTTTTTGGATTTGGTCATGGTCTATGTGTTGCAATCTCTAGCATAGGAATAACCTCATATTAGCTTTGTTTTGTCAAATTTTCCTTGCGTTTTCTTTGCCAAAGTCATTTTCTCTATCTCTTAGGGACTCTGGTTTTCAATACCAGTGCTCCCTACCTGAGATGGACTGTTGTTTTTCATCTTTTTGAGAAGTTACAGAGCTATACGAACCCTATAGTATCCCTGCACACGTGCATACGCGCTCTGCCTTTGGACAACCCGCGTATATACACTAGTTGTTGAAGTGACAGTAGTGTATCTGTGTTGGGGAGTTCTTTTGACAAAGAGAGGAAGTCATCCTCTTGCTTGTCAGAAGTCAGACTTTTCAGGGGTCTTTTTTGGTCTCTGCCCTAGTCTTTGTGATCATAGTCTTTAGCTTAGATCTGACCATAGCATAGTTTTCTTTTCTTCGAAAATATTTTTTGAGTTTTCTGTAATAGAGTTTTAGACAAATCTGTGAGTCTTTTCCAATCAGCCTTTGAGGTTTGGTCAAGTGACTCCCTGCGATCTGCAGTAGGGCCAGAAGTTATTTTTGGTTTATGTTTTGTCTTCACTTTGTTTCCTTGCGTGCTTTAGAAGAAAGAAAAGGAATCCATTTTTCAATTCTCTTATTTTAAAGCATTTTGAAATTTTTCACTTCTTTGTTTGATTGAGTAGTTGGTTGTTTGCATTAATAATCAAGGAAATTTTTTTCTTTTGTAAGTTCTTGGTTGTTTACTTAGGACAATAAGTAGCTCGTAGTCGAGTGAAATCCTATGTTGAGTTTGATGTTCAAGATCTTAGAAATAATAGTTTGAAAAGTTGGTTAAAGAATTAAAAGTGCAAATCTGAATTTGTCAAGAAGAAGTTATTTTGTTTCCAACTTTCTGTTTATTTTCTCTTTCGTCTCTCAAAACATCACTAGTTTCACTTTCATAACCTTTGACTTAAGACAAGCCATAAAAAAATTAACGATTAATTAAAATCAACTAGACTTTATGTTTGTAGGGTCCATCAACTAGTCTAGGCTAGAGCCTTGATTTAGGTTGGAGAGGAAACTCTTTAAGGTTGCAAAACATACATAAGAGTCTGTGCTAGGGAGTGTTAAAAGTACAGTATCGTGAAAGTTATCTGG
The DNA here is from genome assembly GCA_010110895.2 of Picea sitchensis. Lineage (NCBI taxonomy): Eukaryota > Viridiplantae > Streptophyta > Pinopsida > Pinales > Pinaceae > Picea > Picea sitchensis. The sequence goes on from SNQJ01S0050196.1 coordinate 40,237, forward strand.
GACTCCCCTCTAACATAGGGGATAAACACAAGGTCACATGTGGAAAGGTAGCAGAGATAACCCCTCCAAATCCAGACCAAGCGTAGTGGGGAACGCATATAGAGGGCTTGTCTTGGGATTTCATTGATAGCATTTGCCACAGAGCTTTGTGGGTCTCGAATCCATTTGAGGTCCTCAGTTGTCTTCCAGACCACTTTGTTTCGATACCCTTTACAGGTTTCGATCTTGATACCCTTCTCACTGCGGTCCACCCGACTGTCCAATGTATCCACCTGGTGACTGTTCATGCGCTGGCAAACTAGTTGCC
>SNQJ01S0050196.1:49726-66411 GCA_010110895.2 Picea sitchensis
ACCGCTAAGGCGAAAGATAGACCAACAAGGGTTTTTTGAAGTGTTCGGGTCATAGTAAACTGTGCCCGACCAACCTCCAGAGGAGCCAACCATTTCAAACCTTGGATCGAAATCTCTTGGTCTGTCTGAAACTCCGACCACTGGTCTTTCGGCGCCCATCATCGTACAGATTTATCCTTACGAGTGCCAGATAGTGTTACAAGAAGTAATGGAAACAAATGTTGCCACTTCTTCCGGGAATTCTCATATTCCCGCTACGGTTGTCACCACAGGGGGTGTTCCACCTTCTAACCCACCGTCGTTGGTCCAAGCCACCATGGTCTCGAACACCTCTACCTGGAGCAATGGTCTGATTCTGTCTATGGTAGCGGCCACTGCTCCTTTCACTCAGAGTGCGACAGGACCTCCGTTCTCATACAGGATGCCTAGCTCAGGTATGAGCCATGTACTTTCCTTCTCCACTCTACATACTTTAGGTCTGGGGGTAGGGAGCTCTAATGATCCTCTATAAGGATCCATGGGGAGCACTTCATCTTCCTATAACTCTTTCCCTTACAGAGGAGGTCATATACCTCCTTCGTCCCCTTCGCTCAGCGGTGCTCACTAGCATTCCGTCGGGTTGAACGCACACCATAGTTCGTTTGGAGCAAGGAGTCAAGGACTACCTTCTAATAGCATGCTGGTAGGTTCGACACCTTTCTCTTTGTTTCGAGTGTTTGATAACAAAGCCTTCTTGTCGGCTACTTTCCCGACCGAGGGCAACCCCGGTTATGGACAAAAAAATCCTATGTAGGGTATTATTCCTGCACAGGAGGCAAACCCAGGAATTCCTTCCGCAAAAGGACCTTGGAATCCATGGCAGGGACCATTTCCCTCGTTAGGGATGTCGATCGGGGGCAACCCCTTCCACAACCAATGGAACCACAGGCAAGGCCTAGGACCTATGCCCATGGGACCAGTATGGGGCAACCCTTCCCACAGTCCTTCAAATGCAACGCACACCCAACCGTCCACGTCTTATTTTGGGAATCAGTTGATGATGTCTCCACCAAAGTTGAATCATAACGCTGGTAATGGCCATGGTTTTTACCAGAACCCTGGTTAGCAACCCAAATTTTCCTGGAAACCTGGTGCCAGTCAAACTCCAGGCCCCTTTTTCCATGGTTATAACCAACAAACCAAACTATCGTTTCTGGCAACCTTGCATTTGCCAAACTTGACAAGGTTGTTGAATGACCCTATCTATCACAATCCGTGTTGGCCTCCTATGCCGACCAAGTTACCTTCGGACATACCAAAGTTCGAAGCCAAGTCTACCGAGGACCCAGGGGATCATGTGACCACTTTCCATCTTTGGTGCTCATATAATTCATTGAAATATGACTCCATACAATTGTGATTGTTTCAACACACTATAATTGGGAGTATTGCGAAATGGTACATTGAGCTCGACCGCTCAAGATAATCTTCCTTCGGTGAATTGGAAATGGATTTCTTAAACCATTTCCAATTACCTGTGAGATAGGACACCAACACAGAATTGTTGGCCAATTTTGAACAGACAAAAGCGGACCATATCTCTGATCACATCCGAGAATGGAGACGCCAGAAGAGTTTGATTAAAGTGTCGGTCCCACCAGCATTCCTTCTTGAGTGGTTCCTTAAGTCTTTATTCCCATAGTTATCCAAAGATGTCACAATGTCGGGAGTGTTTTCCGAAGAAGATGCAATCATGAGAGCTCAATAGCTAGAGCTGATTTACTCTCAGTCTGGTTTACTGTACGAAATTTTGTCGGATGTGCCACAATCAATACTTGATAAAACCAGAGAATGAGTTGGACCACATGTTGATGGTATTTTTGGTTCAACACAAGCAAAGCCCATTGATCAGCTAAAAAAACAATTGCAGCAATTGTTGATACAGCACACAGCAACCAGCCAGCCCACTGGTCCGGCTGCTCTCCCTACCCAAACGTCAGATGTACACAGTGTGTAATCAACAAATCCAAAGGCCACCCAACATCGTGATGGAAAGAAGAAACAACGAAAGAAGGGTAAGAGGGATAAAAAACCCACTAATAATGTTGGCGGGGGAAACACCAAAAAAGGAAGTCGAAGTATCTCTGTAACCTATGCACGGAAGACCACCCGACTCACCAGTGCCCTCGGCTTGCAGAGGCCCAAAATTTATTGGCGCAGCAACAACCTACTGTGTTAACAAACCCATTTCAACATGGGAAAAAATTAACCCAAGCCTCTATAAGCACGGAAGGGGGCAGTCAAGGACCCCCTCCATCTTCGAGAAATCCTGCGTCTGTGAATGTGTATATGATGAAAGGTAATGCCTATATATCGACTAGAGCACATGACTACAACAAGCCAAGCACCTATGAGAAAGGTAAAGAAGTTGAAATCCCATCTCTTCCTCTACAAATAGAGAAGACATTGGGCGAAACAATGACACGCATCCTAAAAGGTGCATTCAAGAAATCTTCTCACAATCCAAATGCAAGGGTTGCCCAGAACTACTATGTGGTGGAGGATTTGTCTCTAACCCCTTGTGCGATGTCTTCTTTGGAGGTCCTCCAGAGCTGCCCTTCTTAGAGAAAGGCTCTGTTAGCCACTTTAGGATCTGCCGAGACTTGTAATCTGGGTACGATCATGCTTGATACAACCGACTTAAAACCTCATCTCCCTTACCACGTAGCGTTCCAGATAGTAGTGGCTTACACCACAAAAAAATTTACTTGGAACATTTTCCGCACGGCGGTTGATGAGGGTGCCTCAACATGCATAATGTATTTGGCGTGTTGGAATTCCATTGGCCATCCCTCTTTGTCTCCGTCACCTACTCTTCTTACCACTTTCGACGGTCGTTCATTCCGACCACATGGCATCATACCCTCCTTTCACGTGCAGTTAGGAGGGAAGACCGTGTGTGTTGAGGTTGAAGTGGTCGATGCGTCTCTCGACTACAATAATTTGTTAGGAAGGAGTTGGACCTATGCCATGCAAGCAGTGGTCGCTACATTTTTTCAGGTCTTGTTGTTTCCACACGAGAGTCGGATCATGACCATTGATCAGTTGTCTTTCTTCCGTCCTGACCCTTCATTGGGGGCATCTGCAGTCCCGATGATTCATAACCCTCAACCCAACATCATCAACATAGGGGTTGGTTTGTGCCCACCTTTGATGGCTACTTTCGATTATCCGCCTCCTCAAGGCGATGTTAAGCTCATATCAGACCACCATAAGGTTGAGATTTTTCAGGTCTCGTTGTTTCGTAGGACTTACTTCAACGATCCGTGGATTCTTCCTTCCCCATCAGCCTACCTAGATGACTTAGCATCACAATATTGTAAGATAATTGATCATCCCACACACCTCTGACTTATCTTTGAGCGATGTCGCTACTTCCAGCTTCGCTTGAATCCAAACAAATGCAGTTTTTGCGTGACGTCGGGCCATATGCTAGGTTTCATAGTTTTGACAACAGAGATCATGGTCGATCCTCTCAAGGTTGAGGCAATAGTTCAGTTGCCTCCCCCGCGTACAATCCTTCAACTTCAGAGTTTACAGGGAAAAGCAAACTTTTTGTGGCGTTTCATTGCAAACTGTGTCGAGATCACAAAGGGATTTATGTGCTTACTGAAGAAGGGCGTTCCTTTTCATTCAGATGAAGCCTCTCAATGCTCTTTCGCAGCGTTGAAACGTGCCCTCACGACTGCCCCTCTGCTTCTGCCACCCAATTATAACAAATATTTCTTATTGTACTTGGTTGCAGCAGAGTCAACCATCTGTATGGTCTTAGTTCAAGAGGATGATTTTCTCTCAAAATATGTGATTTATTACCTGTGTCGAGGCCTGGTTGGACCGGAACTCAATTATTCCCACATTGAAAAACTTTCATTGGCAACAGTTCATGATATCCAACGCTTTCGTCATCATATCTTGTTTCGCAAGACCACCATCATTGTCGTTGTGAATCTATTTCAATACATGTTGACACGACGGGTAATTGCTAGAAAGATCAGTAGATGGATAGTTGTCCTCCAGGAATTTGACTTAGATTTTGTTTCGGCGAAATCCAAAAAGTCATCGGTTTTTGCGGAACTCATCTCGAAACTTCCGATCGAGTCAGGTGATGTTATTCCCGAAGAGTCACCTATTCAAGGAGACATGTTTTTGATCGCATCTTTGAATCCCTGGTATGGAGATATACTTGTCTATCTCCAGACTTTGAAGTGCCTCGCCTCTGCCTCTCATGACGAGCGACACTGTATATGTCATCAGGCCAAGAACTATCTCATACTCGAAGACACGTTGTATCATCGAGGTGTAGATTGCATCCTTCGTCGGTGCCTCACTCATGAAGAAGCAGAGATCGTGCTTAACGATTTCCATACTGGATCATGTGGCGGTCATTTGTCTAGGTTGGCAACAACCCAAAAGATTTTACGAGTCGGTTAATTCTGGCCGACATTCAAAGATTGTATCGAATCAGTCAAGAAGTGCCACCCATGTCAGATCTTCTCTTGGAAGATGAGTTCACACCCCGCTCCCATGTTTCCCGTCATCACCGTTGGCCCCTTCACCAAGTGGGGGATTGATTACACTACATGCAACCCTCCTTCAGCAAGGGGGCACCGTTATATCATCGTAGCAGTAGACTACTTCACCAAGTGGGTCGAAGCTATGCCAACATTCAAGGATGATGGTGAGACTGTCGCTCTCTTTTTGTTTAACCACATTATAGAAAGGTTCGACGTCTCGAGAGAGATTGTCACTTACCATGGCAGTCAATTTCAGAAAAAAAATGATGACTGAGTTAACATCAAAGCTAGGGTTGAGGAAAGAACATTCGTCACCCTACTACCCACAAGCGAATGTTCAGGTGGAAGCTGTAAATAAATCTCTTAAAACCATTCTACAACGAACGATCAATTCGGCCAAGTCTAATTGGCATTTGATGTTGTACTCGACATTATGGGCCTACCGAATGTATATTAAGACTGCAACCAATTTCTCACCGTTTCAACTCGTTTATGGGCTAGAAGCAGTCTTTCCTATAGAGTGACAGATCTTGTATCTAAAGTTTGCAGTACAGTTATTGTCAAACACTTCACTGCTTGAAGAGTGTTTATTATACCTCGAGCATCTCAATGAGCAGCGTCGTGATGCAGCCTTGGCCAACGAGGCTCACAAAAAAAAATTCAAGTGTCAGTATGATTGGTATGTTCGTCCTCGGATTTTCTCTGAAGGAGAACTTGTCCTAGTCTATGACCAAGATAAGGACCCCCTAGGGGAAAGCAAGTTCAAACCCATGTGGTTCGGACCTTTCATCGTAAAAGAGGTTTTTAAAAAAAGGTGCTTATTGTCTGGTAGACTTTGAGGGAAATGCTTTGGTGGAGCCTAGAAATGGGCTCTACCTTAAGAAGTATTACTCATAGATGGGTCACCTTGGGTAAACTTTTTGTAACATATGTATAGTTCGTGTACATTTGCATTTTTTAGTTTTTATCTTTTTGGTTTGGTGGATGTGTGGTTTTTGATGTCATCTTTTTCACTGTGGCAGATGTCAAGTGAATCAAAGGTGTTCGTTGGGTTTGCGGATGGCACTAGACGACACACTCGGAGGCTTTCTTCCGCGGCTTCGGTAATTTTCACACTTCAAGGCTAGCTGCTATCTTCAGGAGGTATCTGTTTAGGTGACACCACAAACAATGTCGTCGAATAAAATGTAGTTTTAGAGTTGCTTCGTGATGCTTTGTCGCAGGGTATCTCTCGCCTCCGGGTATATTTAGATGCTCAGTTGGTTGTGTCTCAGTTAAATGGAGTTTACCACGTTTACGATCCTACTCTACACCGACGGTTCCTTAGGGTACGTCTCTTAGAACGAAGCTTTGATTACATTACATATATTCATGTTCCTAGGAGATTAAATCAAGTTACAGACTTCCTAGCTAATCATGTATTAGATTGGCATATTGCACACATATAAAGAAAAATATACACACATACATGTAAAGTAGATGTAATTCATAATACATAAAAATCCATATATAATATCAAAAATATCAGAGTACATGGGTGGGCGCAAGCACCTCAAAAATACGTCCAGTAAACAGTCACGGGGCTTATGCCCTCAAAAATATACAAGTAGTGCCCTCGGCATGTAAGCAGTCCAGCCTAACTAAGGATGGGGCCTATTGGCCCTGTTATAATTATCAAAGACATTTTCCAAACGTCGAAAAAGCCGAACCCATGTCCGTGGTGCCCCCACTACATGAGGCTACATGGATGGCGGCAGATCCTTGATCTCTGCCATGGGGACTGTGTGAGTGAGCAAGGTAAATTTCCGCTCTACCCATCTCAAAACTCTCTCAGCCTCACCAGTTGGAAGTTCCCCTGTTGCTGTTGGTCCGCTGGTTGCGGCTGGTGCGGCCTCTGTTCGAGGACGTCGCCTGGTCCTCGCAAAATTCGTTGGACGCACTGGTCCCACATCTGCACACAACAGACATATATCTGTCAGATACTCCAATATACAAAAAAAAATGATACATATAAAAACAACATAAAAATTAAATAACTTTGAAAAGAAAACTTACCTAGCTCTCCTCATACCACTCTGAGAGGTACACCCATGTCAAGGTCCCTAGAAAAGTCAATTATGGCATAGGGATAGTCTTCTATCGCTAAAATATGTCGAGACCACCAATCGAAAAACTTGTCATCGAAGGCCTCAATAGTCCTCTCTCCCCCCTGTCACGGCAACAACGTGGCCCATCTATTCACTGCTAGAGAAGAGGCTACATGCCCTCATACAATCTCCCTCAAACTCAAACTAGGTACCCTCTCTAAGAAGAAATCGCAAAGGATAGTACCAAACCCAAATTTTTTGTGCCTCCACATCTGACACTCTGTCAACTGCCCTTTCATGCAGTCTAATAATGTGGTGCTCCAATCAAAAATTTGTGCATTTGAGCACTGGACCGCACAATTCATCTGTGCCCGGGAAGCCTGGTGTAAAGATGTAGATCCAGTGATCCACCCAATAAGTAGAACTATAGCTTTCAGCGTTAGGTTGTTGATCTTATGAATCGGTACCTGGGTTCCCACCATGTCAGTACTAGCCTCACAATGGAGGTTAATCAACTCTGTTATGTTGTGAGGCCCAAAGGGAAAAGTGCGAAGGTTGACTGGTTCCCCTCTTCTTGAGAGGCCAGTCAGAAAGTAGATATCTTCAGTCATTGGAGTCAATGACTGCCCCTCAAGCATGAATGCCTCTGCATCCAAGTGGCAGTAATCTATCAAGGCATTCAACAACCTAGGTTGTGCTCGCATAAATCCACTCTCAAAGAACTTAAATAAGCTACATTGAGCTAATGCAGCTACAACATCAGGTTCATCTAAGACCACAAAATCAAAGTCCTCATGCTCTCTTTCCCTCCAGTGAACATACATCCTGCAATTGACAAATTCAAGAGGGATTAGCCCTTGCATTTTTTAATTTTTTTTCCTATGTGGGAGGGTATACGTGGGATGTAATGTAGACAGTCGTGTATGCCCATGTGCAGTATTTTGTATGCACGTGGGCATACACTGGTTGTCCTAGGATAGCCTGTGTATGCATAGGGACGACCATTTTTAAGGTCAGTGCCCCCCAAAAAACAAAAAGAAATGCTTAAATAAAGAATGGAGATGCAAGGGGAGTTAGTATGTACTTACTTGGTCCAATCGAAAACTCGTTCCATCCACCGAAGCTCTCGGAATCAACTCTTTTGACAAAGGGTTGTTTTTGGCTCCACAGTCAATTTCTCAATTAACAATGGTGATAATGAGCTACTAGCTTCTATTTATAGACTTTTTGGCCTCTTTTTGTCATTTTTTGGACCTTTTTGTCGTTTTTTCTAAATTGAAAATCATTTAGTATAGTTGAGGAGTTTTCTATGGATTGTTACGATAAGTGTTACTTTGGGTATTGGGAAATTTTTTGGAGATTTAGGTCTTTTTAAAGGTCCTTTGGTAAAAAGTCATTTTTCTAACTCATTCCATTTAAGTTAGGATTCCACCTCCACTTCTTGCATCTTGTTGTCTTTTCCACTTTTCCATAGGATCGACCCCACCAAGTTGCGACACGAAACCCTCATTGCTGCTTTAGAAGTGTCGTATTTTAGTGGTAGAGCCTACCTTAACATGGATGCCCTAGGTAGATCCTGGTTGCATTTTGGTGTCCATGCCGTCACTAACAACTATAGGCTTGGGAGTCCTTACTATTTTTTTCTTGATCACGAGTTTGAGCCTCATTTGCATGATTCCTTATCACTATTGACCTCACCCTCGGGACTCCCAAAACAAAACGGGTCTTCTTTTAAGCCCTTTTCAGACCCTCTAAAAATGAAAATATTGCCGAGCGATCTTGTGGCCTTTCACGCTTGCTAAACTGAAATTTGAAGTCACGTCTGTCCGACGGTGTAGTTTACCCCTTTTACGGTCTGGATGGTCAACTGTACGAACAAAGGTATACTCTAGGGGCCTCGGGTCTCTAGAAGAGTATTCTCAGGTATAATTTTAATCCTTTTTCGGGCCTGAGGGACTAAACCTATGAAAAAGATACCCGCATGAAGTCCATAGTTAATCTCTTTTCAGACTCCCTAAAATTGAAAAGATGGTCAAGTGACAGTGTTTCTTCACACTCGTTAAAACGGTCCAGAAGAACATCCAATACAAAGTCCATAGTTAATCTTTTTTCAGACTCCTTAAAATTGAAAATATTGTTGAGTGATCTTGTCTTTATCACACTCGTTAAAATGGTTTTGAATAGACGTATTTTCGGTGCTAGTTTACCCCTTTTTCGAGCCAACTAGACTACCTTCGAAAAAGGTACCCCAGTGGAGTTTCATTTTACATTTTTTTAGACTCTCTAAAAATGAAAAAAATCTGAGCTTACCTTCTCTAGGCTCGTTAAACTTACATCGATGGACGTTATCAATGTGTCTTGTTAACCACATTTTCATTCCTATGTCTTCAGCCTAATGTCGGCTCCATGTTGCTCTCAACTAAACCATCTGAAGCATGTCTTATAATGCAAGCCTTGTAGCACTTTGCCTTTGCATCTTGACACCTTGACTCCTGGAGGGATTTTTCTGAGTGAACTTGCTCTGAACATCAGTCTGGTCCTTGAGCCTAGAACTAGTATGTTTGCGACACTTGTTCCTCCTTTGTAACGTAGCATTCTTTTATTCTTTTTTCCAAAATTATTGAAAAAGACAAAAAAAATCAAATATACCCCAAAAAGAGGAGGGGAAAATTATTTTCTTTTGTTGGCATCACAATGAGTCGCCCTTGGACAAAGCACATCCTTTCGTTTGTTCGTCAAGCTTTGGGATTTAATATGACCTTAGGAAGTTGTTCTCACTACATAGATATGTGTCCTCCTCTGTTTGGCTATTCTTCCAAACATTTGGAGAGTTTACGCTCCTGCATCGTGAAATTATGTCAATGCCATGATGCCCGAGTCTCATAATTTGTTGTGCTATTGTCCAAGGGAAGTTTTTACCAAGCTTGAGTGAGCCCTTCTGCAGTTTGTCTCTTTCCCTCATTCCCGGCCATCCCGAAATCCCAATCAAGTCTTTGTTCGAAATCAATGAATCCCTTAGTCTGATCATCAATATCCTCTATTCCATGCCCGATGAGTCGTCGAAGACCTCTGGATAGTGAAGTCGTACACTCATATTACACTCCTACTTGAGTTGTGAAGATTTTGAAGTTATTGCTCAAGCTCTAAAGACCTCATCTCCAACCATCAGGCCTTATCAGCTTCTAGAAGATGGATAATATGCATGTATATCTTTTTTATTTCGAGATGTAGATCCGTTGTGTATTGCTCGCAGCTACACTTTATATAGTTATATGACATGGATCTGCAGTGTATTTGATTGGCAGCCATGATTTTATTTCATCCCAAGCATGGGTATGCCCGCCTCGGTGAGACAATTGTTATTTTGCAGATGGCACCTCCCGAACTCGGGTCCCTGGGCTCACTTGTTTCGTATGATTGGTGAAGATTGATAATATATTTCGGCCATCAGATGCTCTTCTAACCTCACACATTAGGGGGCATCTATTATAACCATAATTTTCACCAGATATGTTTACCTGGAATCAGGCCATCTCATGTTACAACTTTTTCCAAGCCACTATTGAAACAACTTCTTAAAAACACCATTTTTAAAGGCATATGTGCCCTACTCCACTATTGCACGCGTGTATACGCTAGCTGACCCACTACAACTCGCGTATACCTACAAAAGCACGAAAAAATGGAAAGTTGCAGACGAAACTCACAGTTTCGGGTAAGATACCTAAATCATTTGACTGCCCATAACCGGTCATTCGACCAAATACCTAGCCCTTTCTAGCCTATAAAAGAAGGGGTAGGGGTCCCATTTGGGTAGAGAAAAATAAGAGTAAAGAAACTCTCCCCAATTTTTCATTCCCCTTGTCCCAACCTTTTGCAACCATTGTGTGAAGAGAAGCATAAATGAAAGCAGTTGGAGTATAGTTGAAGAGGAGCCTAGGACCAGATTTGAGGAGCAGTGGTCGATCTCACTATTGTAAGGTATTCTTATGAGATTAATAAAAGAAATACTTTTCTCGTCCCGCCATACGAGGTGTTTAATGTGTAATCTTGATTATATTTTGATAGAATCTCTAACCCATTACTTCATAGATCAAATGCATGCTTGGAGTTCTTTGTTTGTCTATTTGTGAATGCAGGTCATCTTTGGGAGGAAACTTGCAGTCAAGGAGCAACTGAAAGCGAAAGGATCTACATCAAACGTGGAAGTCAAGGTATAATGAATTGATCATTTTATCCTTGTATTTACTTATAAATAATGGGGTTTATGATTGGGATGATGGTAAAAAGTACGAGACTTTAGGTCATTTATGCATGCATTACAGAATCATTAATGCTAGTACGTAGGGGGATTTCCCACCCACAACAGAATTGGCGACCGTACTGGGGAATCTCTAGGGTTTTCTGGGGATACTTTTTAGGTATTTTAGAATTGGTTTTATTACCTTTTTTCTGAGTTTGTAGGGATTTTGGTTTTCCATACCAGTACTCCCTGCATGATTGCTTGACTGTTTGATTTTCTTTCCAGAAATTTACAGAGGTATAATGTCAAATATATATTATTTTATCCTAAGTTCCTAAGAGTAGGGAACGGGTCACTAAGTGGCTTAAAGCTACTTTTGAAGGTGAAAAGTGTCAATAAGAAGGCATGTAATATATATTGTTGGCCTTGGTATATTTTGGGAATTATTGCATGGGAGATGATCCAGGGGGGATTTGGGGAAGGAATTCATGTTGGAGGATCTCTTGTGCAGAAGGGGCTCAGACAATATGAAAAATTTGATTATTACCTTATATGCATAGAGAAGCTTGTAAGGAGTTGTGGGGATACATCCATAGTTTCACTTTCGAAGAGACAAGTGCACAGACCGTGAGAAGTCTCTTTGGGTGAGAGACTGGTTGTTGTGTAGTGGTTGTCAGACCATGGGCATACTCTCCAGGCGAGATTTTCGCTGAGATTTGTTCCCTATTGCGTTGAGCATTAGTCGAAAGGCTTAGAGACTTCATGTCTGGCATGTTGCTGGTAACCCTAGAAAGGGAAGTGGGGCAGTTGAAGGACCATTGAGCATAGAAGGGGAACACTTCCTTGGGTGTGACGGGTGCATGGGGGAATGAGGGACTGTGGGCTAGATGCAACAATGGGCACCTAGGACTAAGTAATTATATTGAGTTTCATACCATAGCTTGTTGCTAGGAACCCTTTTTCCCTGGTGGAGTTGCGCTCTAGCTCGGGGGTGACCTATTACTGAAAGCTTATGAGAAACAACGTTTATAGTTGGGAAGAACGTTTGATTCAAGGCCAAAGTTGGTGACTTTTATAAAAGATAAGTGTTATTTATGTGCTTGTCTTGTTTACTGTATGTGTATTTATCTATGTTTGACATGAGGTAATTCTTGTATGTTGTCGCATATAAGTATTTGTTGTTATTCTGTTAATTGTTGCTTGCACCTGTGCATATGATGCTTATAACCTGTATTTGTAGTTGTGCATAAGTAATGTTAGTGGATGATAGTATTTCCTGCTAAGATAATCTAGTAAAATTGGTTATGAGTATTGCAAGAAGAGGATGGACTGGTTGGGTGTGTAGGATTGTAGCATGTGTGTATCAAGAGGTTGGGATTTGTGTGTATGGACATAGAATTAGATTTCATGCATAGTGAAACCGTAGTTGGTGCATGACACCTAGATGGTTGTGCGCATGATTGCGCTGTGTGATCTAAATGCCAGTGCACACAATTGGTGTGCACATTTTTTAGTTATTTTCACTGTTACAATTTGTGTAGCACGACTCAAGTTTGGGCTGAGCACATTATTTCAAGAGATACTGGACAGATTGTGTTTAAAGTAGATTTTGCGCAGTGTACTTCTATAGTAACATTGGTCAATGAGATGATGGGAATGTTACAATTTGGTTGACTTAGTGCTCTTGAACTCGAGGTTGTGTGACGTGGCCCAACCTGGGGTGACTGGGTACGTTACAAAGTGGTATCAGAACTTTGTTAGAGTGTTTTATGGAGTAGCATGGCCTAGCCTGGGTGGCTGGGGATGTTACTCTTCTTTTATCTAACAACTAACTATTTTGGTAATGCAAGCAAGAGTTTATGATTTACTTTCTATTTTCTTAATTAATCTGCAACTTTTTCCCAAGTCATTTTTTGGAGAACTATAATTCTTGTGTATATATGTTGTGGATTATTATTTTTCTTTTTCTCAGCACTAGAGTTGTGTAAGATTGTATATTGTAGATTATTTTTATGTGTAGTTTTTGCATTCTTATTTCTATTCTCTAGAAATATTTGTTTGAACCTATGAGCATAGGACTATATATTGTTGTTTTAATGTTGGACAATTTTTTGTTTGTAATCATTTACTCATATTCTTGTCTTTATTCTCAATGAATTAATCCATGGGTCATTGACAAGCGCATGTGTGGTTCTATGTTTTCTTTCTAGTTATTATCCATCATGTCCAAACGCATGCATTTGCATATTAAATTAGTTGCATTTCATTCTTTAGTTCAGAAAACCATAAACACTGGATCCAATCGTGACCAATAAACCTTAAAATCAAGAATGATTGGTGGACCACAATCCGAATGGGTTCCCTATTCAAAACAGTGTGAGGTCTAATTGGGACTTCTCACGGGGGTAACCCCTTCTATTGGCCAAGGTCATTTCAACCCGTCAACACCTCCCAATCATTTTTCGAAGAAGCAATCACAATTCCTTGAGGTGTTTACTTTTTGTTTCAATTTTTTCAATTTTGGTTCTCTCATGACCACATGCTACCTATGACTGGTCTAAGTGTACACATGTTGACACCTTGGATTCCCATGTCATCTTCCATGCATGACGTTGTCTTCTTTGTTGCAAGGTAACATGCCCATGTTATGTGAGTGTATTGATGCAGATGTAAGCATGTCTCATGATCTACATGTTTACTTGGCATGCTTACTCTACATGAATTTTCCTTGGCTTTTTACCTTGGGTACTTTTTTTAATACCTCCATGGATTTTCCAAGGGATCATGGCTTCTAAAACTTTGTTTTAAGCACCTAAATTTGTGGGTATTTAAGCACAAAATAACCCAAAGAAATAACTTGTCCCCTTTCAAATGTTTGAAAATCCAATTCACAACATTTATCATCTAACATCAAGTTAAAGACAATTAGGATTTTGAAATGGATGATATTAGTCATGGCTTATTTTCCATAATATTTTTTGGTTAGAATTGATGCAATTTTATAATCCGTCCTATATTTTTTCCTATAGTAAAAACACCAACCACTTGTTGGTATTATGGAATAATTTGGAGTTGTATAATCTTGTAGTGATATTCCTTCTCATTATGGAAATCTCATGACACAAGAAGTTGTTTTTTTATCGATGTTTTGAGGATTTGGTTCATTTAGAATGGGGCAAGACTCCTTGGGGAATTGTTCCATCATGTACGAAACTTGGATTAAGATGGAATTCTAACCATCAATAAAATTTCTATCAAATTTTTGTAAGATTTGTTACCAAAAGAAGGGTCATTTCCCTGCAAGATTAACTCACTCCTAATAATTTCTAAGAAATGAATCTTTATTATGTTTAAATTAAAATACACAATGTATCATGTATATCAATTCCTTACCATGATTGAGTATGTATGATTCACGATTCTCTCAATTCAACTACATTGCAGTTATGAGTGTCTCTTAAGATGAGGACTCTGCTTATTTACACGAATTCATCATATAAATTACAATGTTAAATCATTAGTAGTTTCATTAAAAGTTGTGGATATTATTCCCATAATATCTAGAAAATAAAAGAAAATCAGTGTACCCAAAACAACGTTAGTTTCTTTTCGAAATCCAATCAATTTTTGTAATGTCGAACATCATTGTAAATAGCGTTAATGTATCACCAAGTATGTTAGTCTCTTTTTGAAATCTAATCAATTTTTGTAATGCCACCCATCACTATAAATGACATTAACATATCACCAATTTTTGTTGTTTATTTCCAAGTAAAACTTCACCGAGCCATCTTTGTAGAATGTGGTGAGTACCTGCACAAGAGATCCAGCTAGCAAAATAATGAACGTAGCTTGCAAAAGTGAGAAGAAGAGAGAAAAATTGGAGAGAAAATAATAGAATTGTATTAACTGTATTCCACACACACAGTGAATAATTTACAATAGATATAGGCTACATGAGTAATGTGGTGAGTACCTTCACTAGATATCTAGCTAGCAAAAGATCGAACAGAACTTGCAAAAGTGAAAGGATGAGACAAAAATTGGAGAGAAAAGAATAGAATTGTATTAACCATATTCCACACACAAAGAGTGAATAATTTACAATAGATATAGGCTACATGAGTAACTAATGCATCATAGTAGTGATATAGAGAGATCTAGACACTCACTGACAAACACTGGAGTGAATTGCCACCTAGTCCTACTTAACTGAGTCACACGTGTGGAAGTGAGAGAAATGCATGCAACTGTTGGTGATAAAATCGAGGTTGTCATGCATGAGTGACTTCCACTAGTCTAATTGAGTGTAACTAACTTTGAGCTGAAGAGGAACACCCTATTTTGTAGGGGAATTTTCTCTAGAGATATTATTCAAGTGTTCTCAACATTAGACTATCAAACTTGGGAAAATAATTATAGGTGAGTGTGTAATATCTCCAACAATCTTAACCAAACCAAAATAAAATAAAATATATCTTTAGCTTATTCCTTTATCCATGGGGAATTTAATGGTGTAAATGGATTTGGAACATAGAACATTGGTCTAACATTTGGCTTTCTTTTAGTTTACATTGATACTGTGTAAGTGTCAAATTATCATATCAATTATTAATTGTGTATCAAATTATCAAATATCTTAGCAAAGATGTATCTTAATCTCTTGCTATCATAGATAAAATACGTAGTTATGAGTTTTATCGTGAATAAATCAATTATTGTTTAAATTACATATCACAAGGATAAAAAATAACAAAGACAGGGACTACACCACACATGCAATGCTTGATGTGTATCTTAGCACAAATTTCCCTTGATCATCTCAAATTATTCCATGTATCCTTCCAGTCTTGGATTTCCTTTCAAAGCCTCACCAAAATTTAGCATTTAGAAATGCCCATTCCCATGGATTCCAATGAATTAGATTATGATTATTTGAATGGTGAAGAGATGGTCGAGTTCGATGGTGGTTGTTATCAATTCCCCAAACTNTCTTGGATTTCCTTTCAAAGCCTCACCAAAATTTAGCATTTAGAAATGCCCATTCCCATGGATTCCAATGAATTAGATTATGATTATTTGAATGGTGAAGAGATGGTCGAGTTCGATGGTGGTTGTTATCAATTCCCCAAACTCTGTATATGTTTACCTCATTTTGGGGGGAACTTTAGTTCCCCATTCCCTCAAACCTACGATTGCATGGATTCTTGATAACCTCGTCACTTTGTTGGCATTTCCCATCATTTTGCTTAATGACAAAGACAACATTGTGAAGGGATCTAAAATCCTCTTTTGATTAGATTTTTCCATCTCATAATCCTTCCCCATTAGACCAAAACATTGCTATTTTTGGTCACATTCTTGCAATCCAAATATTACTCCATACCTTGTGGCTCTTGACCAAGGTCCTACTCGAGAAGGTATGAGAAACCCTATCTCACCAAGAACCTTTTATTCTACCTTCAAACCCCACCTCAAAACAACCATGTCCATATTTGACTAATATTCACTTTAATTGAAGTTCCTTCCATAATCAAATATTTCCCTCCTCCAAGATGGATCACATAGATGTGTTAGTTGGGCTCTAGGATCTTCTGAAGGAGCCATCCATGTTATTATAATCATTGGGAAACCAACATTAATAAACATGCTTCCATCTGACTTGCATAAATTTAATTAATATATCTCAAAACTACTCAAGTGTTGTGTGGTGGTCCTAAGCATTCTCCCCCATCCTTTCTCCCAAGTTTTGGGTGTTTCCATCCCATTCTTGTCACTAGATGAAGGATCTATTAACATTCA
>SNQJ01S0050196.1:66421-76885 GCA_010110895.2 Picea sitchensis
GGTACAAGGTACAAAGTACTTCCCTCATGTGTTTAGAAGCTCACAAACACAAGGGGACCACTTTCCAAGTTACCCAAATCTCAACACTATCAATCTGATTTGGTCTCCCTTCACATACTGAAGTCCATACTCTACGGTACCTTTCAGGTATCTCAAGATATGCTTGGCTGCAATCCAATGCACTCTTTGGGGGTCTACCATGTGCTGATTGAGAGTGTTGACAACGAAACATATATCGGGTCTAGTATTGACCAAATACATCAAGCAACCAATTAATTGCCTGTAAATAGTGGGGCTCACCTTCTCTGCCTCTGCGGTGTTTAATTTCTTGAGATTCGTAATCAAAGGGGTAGCCATAGTTTTGCAGTCCTCCATCCCAAATCTTTTAAGAATCTCAACTGTATATTTTCCTTGACCAAGGAAAATTTCACCCTCTCGTTGCTAGACTTCTAGGCCAAGAAAGTAATGCATTAGCCCCAAATCTTTAATCTCAAATTCTTTGGCCAGGTTTTTCTTGCAACTATTAATTTGAGTCTCTGTACCTGTTAGAAATAAGTCATCAACATAGAGAACAAGAATGAGAATATCACCCTTACTCCTAAGTAGATACAGATTTGAGTTTGCATTACTCTTGACAAATCCAATGCTCTGGAGATATTGTCAATTCTAGAATACCATGCTCTGGGTGCCTGCTTGAGTCCATAAAGGGCCTTCTTCAGTCGACATACATGACTTGTTCTATCATGGACCTCAAACCCCTGTGGTTGTTCCAAGTAGACTTCCTCCTCAATCTTCCCATTGAGAAAAGTTGTTTTGACATCCATTTGATGAATCTTCCACCCCATATGAGTGGCAATAGACATCACTGCTCGAATGGAAGTATAACGAGCAACTGGAGCAAAAGTCTCGTCATAGTCCACTCCTTCCTGCTGAGAGAACCCACGAGCTACAAAATCTAGCTTTGTATTTTTCAATGCTCCCATCTGTTGTATGCTTGATTTTGAAGATCCGCTGGGCACTGACTACCGATTTTTATTTTGGTCTGGGTACAATTTCCCATACTCCATTCTTCATTAATGAGGCATATTCTTTTATCATAGCATCTTTCCATACTTGCTTCTTGACAGCTTCCTCAAAGCTGGTAGGTTCTGACTCAATAATATTGCTCATGAGCACTGCATAGCTTGAGTATCTCCGAGGAGGTTTACTTGTTCCGACTGAAGTCCTTGGAGTTTTTATTTGTTCTCGGGCTTCTTTCAACAACTGTGCTGCCCATTTTTGTTTCCTTTTCTTGGAGGATCCGGGTTGATCTTCTATCTGATCCTCATCTTGGCCATCAATGGGAGGAGATGATGATGTTTCCTCTTGCTGTGAGGTTTCTATGAATATCTTCACACTGATAAGACTTCCTAAAAGCTCTTTCTTCCTCAAATTTGACATCTCTTCTCTTCACTGTTTTTCTGGTAGATGGAATATACACCCTGTAGGCTTTGGATGTTTCACTGTACCCAACAAGGATCCCCTTTTCTGTCGTGGGATCCAACTTGGTTCGTTTCTCTATAGGAATATGACAGTAGACAACACACCCAAAGATGCACATGTGTCTAATGTTGAGTTTCCTCTCGGTGAAGGCTTCTTCTGGAGTTACATTTCCAAGCACTATGTGAGGACTCTGATTCTGAATATATACTGCAATATTGCAAGCTTCTACTCAAAGAAACTTTGGTAGGTCCTGATCATGCAACATTACTTTTGCTACCCCAAGAATAACTCCGTTTTTCCTTTCAGATACCCCATTTTGCTGAGGGGTGTAAGGAATGGTTAGCTCCCTCTTAATCCCTACTCTTGTGTAGAATTTCTTGAAGGCGTGAGATGTGTACTCTCCTCCATTGTCTGATTTGAGGATTTTTATTTTCTTCTCAGATTGAGTCTCAACAAGAGCCTTAAACTCTTGAAACTTTCTGAGAACCTCTTCTGAGGTTTTGCCCTTTAAAAATAGATCTGAGTTTTTCTTGAGAAGTCATCTATAAAGCTAATGTAATATCTGTACTTGCCCCCTATAGAAGGACATGATATGTGACCACAGATATCAGTATGAATCAGGTCCAAGATTCCTTTGGACCGATGATCACTCTTAGGAAACGGGGCTCTTGTATATTTCCCTAGAGCACATCCTTTACATACTTGATGATGATCTGTACTAAAGGGAGGCATTCCTGTCACAATCTTGCCCAAAATCTTGACAGCCCCGTGACCAAGATGAGCCATACGCTTGTGCCAAAGTTCACAATCTTTACTACCACTACTACTAGCTAGAGCATAATGTAAATCAAACCGAAGCTTGTATAATTTATCTTTTCTTACTACAATGACTTGCCCAGATCCTTGGCCCATATCCTTAGGCTTAATATAGTATTTTCGTTCCTTGAAAGATACCTCATACCCCTTGTCTTCTAAAGAAAATACTAAGACGAGATTTTTCTTCAACCCAGGGACATAGAGAACATTTGACAAGTAGAGAGGATTTTCGGACTCGCACTCAAACTTTATGGTTCCTATCCCTTTTGGATGATAGGCATAGTCATCTCCAAGAAGTATTTCAAAATTGAATCCCTTTTCTTCAAGATTGGTGAAATAATGCTTGTGTCCTGACATATGACTGGATGCCCCACTATCGATATACCAAACATCTTTGGTTTGAGTGCTAGACAAACATGCTCTGCAAGTATCCTCTGCCATTCTGGCTAACAAGATGGGTTGCTCAGAAACTGCTCTGATACTAAGAAAAAAAATTATATTATAGGAACAAAATTTATTTTAAGAGCAACCACGAAAAGGGGCAAAATGCATAAAACTTCTTTCTTTTATTAATATCTCATATACAATACAGGGTGAGGGATCTCTTATTTGAGATCTTATTCAACTCCCTTTATCACTGCACCTCTACTACTCGGACTGTGTATGATGCTGGGTGAAGCGGTCTGTACTTTTGTTGTATGAATCGGGCCGTACCTTCTCATACAGATCGGGTTGCAAGCTTTGCAAATCGGGGCTGACTGCAAGAGGTCTGGTGTCTCTCTCTTGCATTGAGGTCGCTGCCATATCTCGGCTCCTCTAGCCCTACTCTACCCAGCCTTGGAGAGAGACTCTCGTTTTCTTCAAGTCGGCTCCCACTAGGAACTATAAACATCCTTTTATACTTGGAGACAATCCATGTGAAGTGGTGGGAAATTATCTCAGCCATTGGATCTAGGTCTTGATCAATGGTTGGGATTTAATCTTTCAATGAGATAGCTTAAGTTCGCTTTATTGTGCCCTTACTACTTAGAGAGCCTTTTCTCACTAAAATATCTTAACAGTGAGAATCTTCTCTCTTTTGAGAGACTGTGGGATGACTATATCCAGGAGGAGACTCCGATGGAGTCAAAGGCCAGTAAGAAGGGTGGTGATGATAAACAAGCCCTATTTGGACAAACAAAGAAGGGTAGAAGAAAAGGACCTAGCAAGGGTAAGGTAAAGAACAAGGAGTCAACCTCACATCCATGGAAGGACTTGAGTAAGATCAAGTGCTTCATTTGTCATAAGCACGAGCATGATGCATGACAGTGTCCAAAAAAGAAGAAGGGCAAAGGGCAACAACAATAGAAGCAGGTGGTAGCCTCTACAAAAACTCAGATGAACAAGTTTGCTACCAAATTCAAGAAGGATTTCTCGATGATATCTTACCTCTCTACTGACACGATTGGAAGGGATGCTTGGTATGTGGACAGTGGGGCATCTCGGCATATGACATCGGCTCGATAGTGTTTTTCCAGTCTAAAAGAGCACAACTCTAGGGTTCAGGTAGAGCTTGGTGATGATGTCAAGTACCTAGTAGCAGGAGTTGGTACCATTCCCTTCCAGCACCAATCAAGTAACTCTTTAGAATTTGATGATGTTTAGTTTGTTCCAGGTCTCAGGAAGAACTTTCTTTCAATTTCGTTTATGGAGGATAAGGGCTATGCAATACAGTTCAAGAACCAATAGGTCCTTATCAGGTAGAAGGACTCTAGCCCAGAAGCAAGACAAGTGATAGGGGTTAGAGAAGGAAATCTATACAGGTTACAGGGTGAACCTGTTCGAGACCTAGTAGATACAACAACTTGTGTGAATTATGGCACAACAGAATGGAACATGTGCATCATAAGGCATTGCCTATTTTGGGGGATAGTCAGAGGTCTTTTAGTGTTCAACATTGAGCAACAAGGAGTATGCAAAGGGTGCATGCTTGGCAAGTATGCCAAGGTTTCTTTCCCAACTAGTGAGCATAGGTCTAAGGAGATTCTAGACCTAGTGCATTTGGATGTTTGTGGACCAATGTCAGTAGAATCAGTGTTAGGAAGCATGTATTATGTTTCCTTTATTGATGACTTCTCTCACAAGACTTGGATCTACTTCTTGAAGACCAAGGATGAGATCTTTAGCAGGTTTTAGGAGTTCAAATCTCTAGTTGAGAACCAGACAAGGAAGAGGATCAAAGTCTTGAGATCGGACAATGGGAATGAGTATACCTCCAAGGAGTTTGAGGGTTTTTGCAAGGAGGCGGGAATCAAGAGGGAGTTAATTGTTCAAACTTCGTACAACCCACAACAAAAGCGTGCAACATAGTATTCTACATCCAAAACATGTGTTCTCATAGGATCTTGGAGGACAAGACACCAGGGGAGGCATTCATTGGAGTGAAGCCAAAAGTGAGTCATTTTCGCATCTTTGGTTGTGCAGTTTATATCTGTATACTTGTAGAGAAGAGGACCAAGTTGGAGCCCTCTTGCAGGAAGGGTTTATTTGTAGGTTATAGTGAGACTTCAAAGGCCTATAGGGTCTATATACCAAAGTAGAGGAAGACAATAGTAAACAAGGATGTAAAGTTTGAGGAGGACCTTACATCCAGGAAGTCCCATGAGCCTATTCCAGTAACAGAGATGAGGAGTAGGAAGCTGTGAAGGTTGAGCCAAGGTCACAATAGACACCAGTCGGTTATAATATAGGACAACAACCTTTAGGTGAGGAGGAGGAGGAGACATTAACACCTTCTAGTTTTGTTAGAAGACCTCGATGGTTCATTCAGATATTGAGGGATGCTCAAGAGTATGTTGAGACTCCTAGGAGCACATTTAGGGAGAGTAGATCTATGAAGAAGTTTACAAACTACATGGCATTAATGAGCAACATTATAGATTCAAATCCTTTTAGTTTTCAAGAAGCAGTAGACCCACAGGTTTGGTGGGATGCCATGGTGGAGCACATGTCCATCATGAAGAATGATGTGTGGGACATAGTGTCAAGATCGAAGGGGAAGTTAGTCGTGAATTCCAGGTGGCTTTACAAAATTAAACACGTTGTAGATGGCAGTATTGAGAAGTTCAAGGCGAGGTTTGTGGCAAGAGGGTTCTCCCAGAGAGCGGGAGTGGACTATGAGAAGATATTTGCTCTAGTTGCTAGGTACACTTTTATTAGAGTAGTTATGTCTTTAGTTTCATTTATGGTATGGAGGATACTTCAGATGGATGTGAAAACAAGTTTCCTTAATGGAATAATTGAGGAAGAAGTGTACATAGAGCAACTTCAAGGCTTTGAAGTAAATGGGAAGAAGTCCCATGTTTACAGGCTTAAGGTCTTGTATGGACTCAAGTTAGCACCGAGGGCATGGTATTCCATGATTGATGAATATTTGTAGAGTGTGGGCTTCACCAAAAGTGAAGCAGAGCCTATTTATATTATATATTTGTTGGGACTGATCTGCTTATTTTGGTGGTATATGTAGATGACTTGTTTTTTTATAGATACAAAGAAGCTCATTGCAGGGTGCAAAGCATATATGGTAGGTGAGTTTGAGATGAAGGACCTCGACATGATGCATTACTTATTGGGTTTGGAGGTTTGACATAAACTAGGGGAGATTTTTCTTGGATAGGGTAAGTATGCAATTGAGATCTTGAAGAGATTTCAGATGGAGGACTACAAACCTATGGCCACCCCCATGATCACTAATTTGAAGAAGGTGACATCTTCAGATTCAGAGTTGGTAGACCATACTTTTTACAGGCAATTGATAGGTTCCTTAATGTATTTAGTCAATACCAGAATAGATATATGTTTTACAGTGAATACCTTGAGCTAGTTCATGGTGGAGCCGAGGTAGGAGCATTGGGTAGCAACAAAACATATGCTCAGGTACTTGAGGTTATAATGGAGTATGCTATGAGATATCTTGGATATGGTGAAGTGAAGTTTTAGCGATATACATACACGAATTGGGAAGGCAGTGCAACAGACAGGAAGAGCACCTTAGGGTGCTGCTTTAGTGTGGAATCAACAATGATATCCTGGTTTAGCAGGAAGCAGGATTCTGTGGCACTTGGCTCATTCGAGGTAGAATAAATGGTAGCCAACCCTTCTAGTTGTGAGGCCATCTAGCTTCGCAAGTTGCTTGCAGAGTTGTTTGATCAAGAGTTGGTTCCCACGATAATATATTGTGATATTCAGAGTTGTATCAAACTCTTTGAGAATTCAGTATTTCATGACAAGGTCCAAACTCATAGAGATCAGAGACCACTTCATACATGACATGATTCAGAAGGGAATAGTAAAGCTCCAGAATGTTCCCATAGATCAATAGGTAGTTGATATTCTAACCAAGCCCTTAGCAAAAGGGAAGTTTGAAGCATTTGGAGACAAGCTTGGATTGCTGCATAATTCCTTCCTTGCTACATGGAAGACTGTTGAGAAATGTAGCTTGGACAGGAACTTCTTGCACAGGTTTCAATTTGAACATGCAGGAAGTGGTTTGAGACATTTCGAAAGTAACCACCTAGGAAAAGTGGGTAATTAGTTCTATTTTGTAATTCACTTAGAAAAAAGTGAAATATCTTATGTTTTGCAGTTGACTTGGCCTAAGGAGTTTAATAAAGTGTATTTAATACATTAATGATTTAGATTTAATTCAGGCCGTACATAAGATTAGGGTTTTGGCAGATTAGGGTTTTTCAGTAAAGCATAAATAAGACAAGATAGAAGAGGTAAATTACAGTTGAGCAAATCTAGCGAGCTGGAGAGTAGCCAAAGCTCAAGAAGGAGGAGGCCGTACAGCAGGCCATACAACTGTTTTTTCCTCATTTTCAGTGCAGACCATACAGCTCTTCAGCGGGCCGTACAGATCTGTTTTGTGGGTGATTTATCTGGCCGTACAGCTGCTGGTTTAGCAGTATGTAGAGGTTACCTTGTAAGCTTTGATCTAAGAAATGAGAAGCCAAGTTGAAGGAGAAATCATCTTTGTATGTGTGTATTTCATTTATGTTTCCACTAGTTACTTTTCCAGTTGTTGTGTGGCTGATGCTATGTTCAGAAATTAGATTTCAACAGTTAAATAAATTCAATTTGACTCGTTTGCTTTGAGATCATAAGCATATCAGTCATCTAGGGTTGGAGATTTTAATAAAGACAACCTTCAAGATCGAGAAGGGTTGTGTATGAAATTTGAATAGATGATAATGCCATTTGGACTCAACAATGTACTGACATCATTCCTGATGGAAGTTTCAGCCTCTTTTGGTTATGGACAGGCGAGAAAAACAAAAGTTGGAGTTCTGAAAGTTAGGCATTTAGAAGCATTTGTGTTTTTCCATTCTCATGTTCACGTGCTTGATTGTCTTACATCATGTAATTCAACAACATCCATCATTCATTTCTTGACAGGCATTCAAACTTAATGGACAAGTGCCATTCATAGGATCATTTGTATTTGTTATGCTGATGGTCTCAGGGATTATTGTGTATAGATGTAGGTAGAATCCATTTTAGGGATTTTGTTTCTAGGTTAGATGCATTATCTGTATGGTTATAATTTTATTTACATCCAGTTGCCACTTCATGTTGTCACCTTGATAATTGGTAGTGAACATGCTGTTGATTCTATTTTGCTATGAACTTGATATGGTGGTTGGAAACTTATCTGTATAAGAAACATGCAAGGGAAAGAAGTGCATATACTTGTTAACCTGAATAGCACTATGCACACACACTGTTTCCCTTCATGTTTATGCTATAAAGTCTGTAGGTATGCTCTTCCCTCATACATTTTGTGGTGATGAATCTACTGTTGTTGTAAGTAAGATTTGTCTCTTTCATGTTATTTTGGTATCGCTCAGGTTCAACTACAATTTGCTGAATTTATCTACTGTGGTTGTAACAATTCCTGTAAGAATGTCTCATTCTTGTTGTTTTGGTATGGCTCAGGTTCAGCTATAATTTGCTGAATTTCCTGTCTTCTTGCTTCAGAGAGAACTTGTTGACAGTATTTCTTATCTTTTGCCATTTATGCTAGCTCTTTTTTGTTATGTTGGGTTTGTCAATAGGGTTTCAATAAAATGGGCAAACTCTTTGATTGAGGCGCTCAATAAAATACTGTGTTTGTTGGTATTGTCGTAGGAAGTCTTTAGAATGATCAACAAACCTCCTAAACCTTTTGGATTAGCTGCTTCTTTCATTTCCTCCTTTAAAGGCACTTAAGAAAATCACTGCCATGGCTTGTCAATGGGTTTCAATGTGAAATAAGAAATCAACATTCCGTTTATCACTTCTTCCTTTAGAGACAATGTCAACGTTACTAGTACCTGCTTCTTGACTAATAAAAGTATTAGTTTCTTTTAACAAAGCAATGATAACAGTTGTGTAAAGTTTAAACTACTTATTGAAAAATGATATATTGTACTAATTTTTCTGCTCCGCAAAAACTTTCTGCAAGCTTAGTATGATGCTGCATATATTCTTCTGTAAGATTCTGCATACATTGGTGAAATTCTTCCAATATATTCAAATAAATTGTTTACTGTTTGCATTCTATATTTTTTTTTATGTAAAACAGTTGGACCTTTCTGTGATTTTCTGTAATAAAATTTAAAACTGCTGGAAAGTTAACATTCATGTTCATTCGTTTACTCTTATTCACCTTGTGTTCAATATCACTGAAATTCTTTTGGCTAGTTCCCAAAGGCTTTGAATATTTGCCAAATTATGAATTACCAAGAGGATATGAGTTATTTAAACAGAGTGCCTTCTTAGGATTGTAGGTTCTTAACAGTATTTTATGCACCCAAGATTTTTTTAATGGAGATAGACATGCTATTTATTTTGTATGTGGTGTTGGCAGGAGTTGAAAAAGGATCCAAGGACCCACAAGCTCAGAAAGTTGGAAAGATAACAATTGATCAATTACGTGCAATTGCAACTGAGAAGCTGCCGGATTTGAATTGTTCAACAGTTGAAAAAGCTATGAGAATAGTTGCAGGAACAGCTGCCAATATGGGCATTGACATTGATCCACCTGTTCTTGAACGCAAAGAGAAAGTAGTCTTGCAGTGAGAGTAGAGTTCATTTTTGTTCTATCATGTATGCTAATTTGTTAATTTCTAATGCCATTATAATGCCATAAATTGCTTCTCAACAGAARAGAGAAATCTACTTAGAATAGAGTGATGTTTTGGAAATTTTTAATGGTCTTTTCCTAGAAAGGCAAAAATCAAAGTGACTGGATACGTGTCCCTCTAAGGTCACAGATATGCCATATTCTGTATCTAATATGAATATGGCCTGCATACGGTTCAGATACAGCCGGGAAACGTTAAGAATATGGTGATATGGTGAGTGCTAAGCACCCTTGGAAAGTGCCATAAAAACTTGCCTGGAATCCTGAAGTGACAGGTTTGTACCTGGAACCTTACACATTTGCAAGGTTCTGGGCAGGAACCTGTCACTTCAGGATTCCAGGCAGCTGTCAGAAGGCCTCTTTATGGCACTTCCTAGGGGGGCGATCAATATGCAGCCTGCTGCAGCGTCTTTAAGACTGCGGCTCGTATATATACCGTCGGATTGTCTTGGTATATACACTGGGATATATCCGACGGTGTATATACCACCTGCCGCAGTCTGAAAGACTCTGCAGCAGGCTGCATATTGATCGCCTTCCAAGGGGTGCTTAGCGCTCGCTTTCAGGATATGGCTTTGATATGTACCAGATACGTTTGGTAGTGAAATCTCATCCATATCTTAAAAAATTATAAAGAAGACACGAGAGATAAAAATGAACTAAAGCCAAGTTCAAAGGTGACATATAAATGAGAAAATTAAACTATAAGCTTTCGCAGTTGGACGTATTGTCAAATTTTTGGATGTGAGAAGGTTTTGAGCATGTTTCATGTGAGCGCTTCACCTTCTTGGCAGCACAGCAGAAAGATAAAAACATTGTTTTTTATCTTTCTGCTACAAGGATGGCCTGGCGTATTTAAAGATAGGCTTATTTGAGAAGACAGGAAAGGATTTTGAAATAGGCGTATTTGAAGAAGTAACGAAGCACAAGAAAGGGCCTGTCAATCATTCATATCCCTGTCCCCACCCCAGACATGCCTGAGAAAGGTCCTGGAAAGGAGA
>SNQJ01S0050197.1:4052-23172 GCA_010110895.2 Picea sitchensis
AACAACCGTGTCAAATATGGCAAGTGTAACGTCGCCAAGAATGGTAGTTTTGGTTGCTGCTGATAGCCTGGATAAAAGGGTCCTAGAGTTTGACTGGCACCAGGTTGCCAAGAAAAGTTTGGCTGCTGGCCCGGGTTCTGGTAGGAACCATGGCCCTGACCAACATAAGGGTTTTTCATTTGAGGAGACATCATTGGCTGATTCCCCATAAAGGACATAGGATATTGGGCATTCATCGTGTTTGACAGACTTTGGGAAGTATTACTCCATGCCGGTCCTGATGGGAGAGGCATAAAAGTCTGCCCGGGGTTCCATTGACTGTGGAAGGAATTACCCCAGAATGACATTCCAGAGGAAGGAACGAATCCTTGTCCTGAGTTCCAAGGTCCTGGTATATGTTCCCCCGTCACAGGAATAGTACCCTGTGCTGGAGTAGACTGTCCAAAAATGGGTGTGCCCCCAGATGGGAAAGCGGTAGATGCGAAAGTGTTATTACCAAACATCCCGTTCCAAACAAACGGTGATGAACCTACCGACGAATTTTGCGCAGGTGTTCCTTGACTCCCGGCTCCAAAGAAACTTGTGTGTGTAGGCTGCCCAACAAACTGCTGATGCAGACCACCGAGCGAAGGGGATGAAGGAGAGATATGACCTCTAGCGTAAGGGAAAACGTTGAAAGGGACATGAATGCCCCCAAGTTGACCTTGCAGAGGAGCGTTAGAGCTTCCTGCCCCCAGACCCAAAGTCTGTAAAGTGGAGTGAGTGAGTGATTGACTTGTACCTGAACTAGGCATACCGTATGAAAACGGAGGACCTGTCGCACTAGGTGTGAATGGAGGTGTGACCGCCGCGATAGATGGGGTCGGTCCACTGTGCGACGTAGTTGCGGTCGAGACCGTGGTGGCCCGGACCGCCAACAAAGGAAAGTTAGGAGAAGCTTCTCCTGTGGTAGCAATGGTGATGGGAACGAAAGAATTCCTAGAGGAAGTAATAGCGTTTGTTGCCATAGCTGTATGAGGCACTGACAGGCGTTCGTAAAATTGAATTGGCACAATAACTTGCGGCCAAGTATCGGTGGTTGAGGTTTCAACCGAGCCAATATTGGCGGTCGATTCCTCCGGTATTTGTTCGGGCTCAATGGTTGGTAACCCGGTTGGTTCGAAAGACCCTTGTTGGTCTAGCTTCCGCCTCAATGGTGGCGGGGGTGGCTCTAGTATAACCGGTGGCAGGCCCAGAAGCCTTCATGACCGGCGGAGCTCTGAATCCTCCACTGTGTGAGAAGATTCATGACACGCTAAGGTATTCTACATGAACAAACAATAACACACACTAAAATAAGCCCCTATGAGATAAGACAAGAAAACACTAACTATTTGGAAGGACAGTTACAACAANCCGGTGCAAGTGCAACTCGAATATGGAAGCACCCTCCAGGTATACTCTGCAAAGCATGGCTCGATGTCTGTCCTAGGTACCACGGTATACCCCCGCAGTCACTTGTGTATGTCCCTAGAAAATATTGGCAACTAGTTTTCCAGCACGTGAACAATCACTAGGCGGGTACAGTCTATAGTCGGGTAGACCACAATGAGCAGGGTATCAAGCCCGAAACCTGTCAAGGGTTTCGAGAGAAAATGGTCCGGAAGACAACTAAGGACCTCGAACAGATTTGAGATCCACGAAGCTCCGTGGCAAATGCAAACGATGGAATCCCTCAACAAATCCTCGATATGTGTTCTCCACTACGCTCGGTCCGGCTTTGGAGGGGTTATCTCCGCTACCTTTCCTTACGCGACCTCGTGTTTAGCCCCTGTGTTAGAGGGGGGTCTCGGATAAATTTTTGTAACTGGACTTCTACACTCCCTATGACAAACTCCAATGTTTGGTTTGAGTGGCCTTGGAAAATTTACTCTCCAACCTATTCCAAGGCCCTAGTCCTGAGCTAGTGCATGAACCCTACAAACAAAAGTCTAATAGTTTTTAATTAGCGTTGCTTTTAATGGGATTTTTTACATAACAAGGTATGAAGCTGAAACTGATGGTGTGTAAAGACTCAAAGAAAAATGAACAATAAATGCTTGGAAACAAAATCTTTTACGAAAATGCAAAAACCAACAACTTTTCAAAAAGAAAGACTTCTTTTCTTTTTGAATTTTCTAAGATTTCATGCAGAAAAACATCAAGGAATTTCGCTCAATCTGCGAGCTACTTATGCGCTAAATGCACTGCAAAACTTATGAAAAAGGCTTCTTCCTAGCTACTGATGCAACAAAACAATATTCAAACCAAGAAGAAAATGAAACACGAGTTTTTTTTTTATTTAATTGCAAAATGAAGCAAAAAAGGGAAAATGCCGACAAGCACAAAACCAAGAAAACAAAATAAAATTCTGGGTTAAAGCGCAGATCGCGAAGAACTAGAGCAAAGACGCTCAAAGGCAATCAAGAAAGCACCGATTCTAACACTTGTCTAAAAACCATAAAACAAATTTTTTATTTTGTCTTTTCTATCAAAACATCAACTAAGCAAAAAACAGGCTAAGGATAAGAGGTCCTAACCTGCTGACTGTGTAGCCCTAGACTCAAAACCCCTAAGAGGAACACTTCTCACTACAGGAGGGGATGACTGCCCCACCCAGGCTAAAAAGCAACCAATCAAGCCCACGTCTGTCACTGAAACAACACACGTGCAAACGCGTGCTGAGCTATAACAACGCGCGGGTACCCACGGGCTAAACTTGAACAGGCCGCGGGTCTGTATAAAAGCTGAGATAAAACCAAACACAGGCATCCTAGACCTGAAAAAGGCCTCTGGTATTGACAACCAGGGTCTCTTAAAGGCTTGGATGCTTCTATTTTAATAGAAAAAGAAAATGAATGCAAAAGATAACAAACACAATAAAGCAGACTGCAAACAAGACAGTGAACCAACAAGACCCAGACAGGATCCAGAAAGCCCCCTGAGAATGTAAAATTATGACAGGGAAGAGGAGTCTGCCTCTCAAGCTTCCTGAGTCCTACACGCTACTGCAACCTCTGCAGCAAGCGTTCACACGCGGGCTGTAGAAGGTTAGGGCGCAGGTTACATGCGTGTAGGCCTTCTGCAGGCCGCGTGTACCTCTGTGTGTCTCGATAATAAATGTCAACCACATTCAAGGAAAAGCTGGTATTAATGACCAGGTTCCCTGCTAGCTCTGACATAACAGAAAACAGACAAACAAAGAAGCAGAGAATATAATTCTTTGAACTACCCAAGAACCTCTATGAAATCCGGAAACCCTAAGAGTAATATCCCCAGTGGAGTCGCCAATTCTGTTGTTGGGAAATAATACCCCGCGGACTAACAAGCTAGGGCTAAACTTGCATGCAGATCATGACCCTCAAGAACTCACTTTTCACCTATCACCCCAACACTCAAACCCCTTTTTCACACATAAGCATGGAAAAGACCTACTAACCTTTTTTATTGACGTTTGATGTAGATCCTCCATTGTGCTTTGTCGGCTTGCTCTTGCTGCTCCTTCCAAAGACAATCCTGCAATCAAGACAAAACACTATGCATGCATGCTATTCTTCTACCTAAGGGTTAGAGATTAAGAATAAATCACATAAAATATATATCACTCGTGCATTGGGACGGGAAAAGTATTCTTTTTATTAATCTCAAGATGAATCAACTTACAATAATGATAGAGACCGGCCACCGTTCCTCAATCCTGATCCTGTGCTCCTACTCTTCTTTGTCCTCCAACTGCTTTTCTTTAATTCTCCTTAAGCTTGAGGAAAGGCTAAAGGGTTGGGACAAATGGATTCAGAAATTGGGGAGAGTTTCTTTGCTATCTTTTTTCCTCCTCCAAATGGTACCCCTACCCCTTCTTTTATAGGCTAGAAGGAGCTAGGGTTTTGGACGAACTCTCGGCCATGCACGACCGGGAGTTTCAGTTAACTGACCCATAGCTTTTTGTCCCGTCGACAACTTTCCGTTTTTTGTGATTCTGAAGGAAAATGCGGGCTGTAGTGGGCCTGCTAGCATTTTCCCGCGGGCTGTAGTGGGCCTACTAGCATTTGCCCGCGGGCTGTAGTGGGCCTGCTAGCGTTTACTTTTTAAAAATGGAGTTTTTAGAAGAGTTGTTCAATAGTTTTTTGGCAAAGAAGGGATATGAGTTGGCCTGATGCCAGGTAAGCATGTGTGGTGCAATTTAGGGTTATAACAATATAAGAAGGAAGTTTGTAGAAGGAAGAAAGTGGGCGGTGGAAGACAACAATACTTGGTAAGAAGAAAAAGGAAATTACCAGTCTTCGGTTAAAAATTTCTATTTAAAGAGGTGGAGTAACTGGATGAAGAACTCAATAAAGAAAGGAGTTTGTGATCAATATGAACTTACTATGATGGTATCTCTTGTTTTCATTTTCTCGCTGATGTCCTTATATCGTTTTCATCGACAATTACATGAACCGTCTGAACTGCCTTTTTCCCTTCATCAGTCAGTTTGTCGATAGATTTTTTAAACCACTCTTCGATGTAGCTTCTCATTGGTTCCATGTTGATTTCATACTGCATTTTTATATTGAAAATCTCTCCCTCCAAATCCCTTATATCAATGGAAATATTACGCAAAGCTTCTTCAATATCTTGATTTTTTACTGAATAATCCACTAGCCAGTTATCTACGTCATCTTCATTATACTCAAGAACGTTGATGGGTATTCTATATGCACTAAATCCCTCAATTAAATTGTCAACCTGGGGTAAGTAAAATTAGAGTTGTGGCATTGTATGAGATAATGCCGAAAAGCTAATGGAAGTATTGTCTAACTAAGGGAATGGTCTATCTAAGGATCAATCTACTTAAGAAATGAATATTTTATTTTTATCAATTAGCAAATCCTATTAATGAGCTTAAACTATTTACCCCGAGCAACTTCAACAATGGATTGATGGATTATTTCTAAAGAAGCAAATCATAACCTACTTTAAACAAGTTAATCTATTTAACCTAATGAAAAACAACAAGTAAATTATTTTTGATCTTTTATCTTTAAGCAAATAAGCAAACAAACAACTAACCTCTCAAGTCTATTTCAACAAGTAAACTCTATTCTTAAAAAAAACTCATAATCATTTCTATTTTTCAAAGGAGAAATATTTCCCTACTTAATCAAAAAGCATCACGACTGTATTAAGATTCTAATTAATCAAAACTATTATTAATTTGCAATAACAAGAAAAGAGAATTCAAAGATGATGATTATGTCTTCGGTGCCGAATAACATCACGATGGCATCTGACTAGTAGTGACAGTTCAAGAGGAATTAATTCAATGCCGAATTCTACAGAGAAATGGAAGGTGTGAATCAAGCAATCTAACGAAAGCTTTGCCATCATAGAAGAAACATTAAGTATCTTGGAAATCCATGTGATCTCTAAATTTCATGCATCAATCATCAATGATTAAAAAACACTCTTATACTAATTCAAGCACACTCTTATGCCAAATCAAGAAAATTTACAAACTTATGACTAAAAATATTAATTCAAATCCAATCTTCTAATTAAAATTGCGTTTCAAATCTATAACTGAGATTTTATAAATTAAACTGGACTAATCCTATCATTAAAATTCAGATTTCAAACTAGAATTCTTTTAGAAACACAACCCAAAAAATCCATTTCTATACTAGCATACTAAAACAAGATTAATGAACCAAATAGATCTATGAAAACATAACTGAACTGATAATTAAATCTATCTTGATTACAACTAATAAAACTTGCAACTATTAATCCATCGAAGCTTGCAAACAATCCTAATTTAAAACTCTGTTTACACTAATCCTGTGTTCAAACAATCCTTTGTTTTAATTTGCAAAAACCAATTTAAAAATTCAATACATCATCTAAGTTAGTAGCCTGTAGTGAAATTGCTAAGAAATAAGAAACACACCATGACAAATAACCAACTCCTATTAGTAATCTGCAATTTAAAGAAATATGAATTAGACAAGCAAATTACAATTAGTATGCACAATAATCAAAACTAAAAGATACATGCAACAAAGAGACAATGTAACTTCTAACTAAACAAATAAAACACACGATATATATATCTATATAGTCACCCAGACCACTGGTGGGCCCCCCAACAGGTCGTGGGTACTCTTCAACAACAAAACACAGGCTTAACTCAAAGCGATTATGTCGTGAATTAAAAACGTAGTATGGAACACAAGTTTGCAAAAAGATGTCTGAATTACACAATGCAACTTCTTCTTAAAAATTCTGTCTGTGGTCTTGCCACTGCTAGTGGTATTTATAGGTGAATTACATTTCGAGAGGTCGACCACTGGAAGGGTCGAACTCCTCTAAAAATGGAAAATCCATTAAATGTGCTTCTAACAAATTTGGATTCTAGAAAATCCGTGAGCCACTCAATGATCAACCTAACCACCCAATATGAAGTGTAAGGAGCTCTATTGCTGGAGGCCATGAGGGGGGACAAAACCCAGATCGCCGATTCGCCCACCACAAGCCGTCAATGTACCAACCGCCAACGCCTCTGCGCTCTGAGTGTTGGATCACGTGCCAGATCGCATACCCGATGGGGTGATGGATGAAGTGCCGAACGAGGTACCGGATGGAGGATCAGACTGCGAATTCACCCTGTTACACACAGATCATGCATTAAATCCTTATAAACATCAAATTGAACTGAATTTAACTCAAAATCATTGTAAAACATCGATTACACACACCTGATATAAATCCATGATGAATTGATATAAAATCCTTTGAAAACTCCTTCAAAATGGTCAATAGCATATATAATATTGGTGCAAAAAGGATTCAACCATCTCAATAAAAAAATCAAAATACGAGCCCAACATTACCCCCACGCCTAAGGATTTGCAGGTCCCACTACAAACAAAAATGAATCACCCAACATGGCTAGACTTGCGAAGGAAGGGGTGGATTAGCTTTAGAAGCTTCTCCCTCTTGTCCTGAAGACTTTGTCTTGGGCCTCTTACGATGTTTCAATTGTGCCTAGAGGTTGCGATTGTAATTGGTCATTTGATGAACCAATCATTGGAGGGAATTCACTTTTGCTTGTAATACCGCATTGTCATGGTGGATATGCCTATCCATAGTCTTTCGCTCTTCCAACTGTTGAAGCAACTGAGAATTTTCTTGTTGTAACTTTTCAATAACTGGAGTATGATTAGATTTTTCAGAGGAGGGATTCGATTCCTTGATGGATGTAGAGGGTCTATCAAATTTGGAAGCTGGTGTAGGCATCTTTGAGGTAGGAGTAACATAGTTCTTGTGACAGGGAATAGGTTCATATTTTACTTCTCTATCAGGCTCCAACTCTTCTGCAGAAACTTCCCTGAGAATTTTATGGGGGCTTTCATGATTGGAAGATACTTGGATAGGATATGAAGTGATTGGGGGTTTTACATTAGGTTTTCCACTTGCAATTCGGGTACTTCTTCGAAAATATTCCCCTTTGAACTGATTGGCTCCTCTTATATTTGTAGGGACTAAATGGAAATATTGTTGAATTTCCTCTTGTAACTTGTTGGATTGAAGATCAATAGGTGTTGAGGGTATTGGAAAACTATCAATGGATTTTTATTTTTCTTTCCCGATGAGGCTGCAGGGGAATCAAAAAGTTTCTTGGTATTTTGTTTAGACAAAGAGATAGTTTGAGTGGGAGGGTTTGGAGTCTTTGGATAATGAGACTTGGATGGATTAACAATCCCTAAATCAATTGATTTCTTGCTGGTTTTGACTGTGAGATTGGGGTTTGAGAAATGATAGAGGAATTCATCCCATGTCTTACCGTCAACTCAGTTATGAAGAGAAATTTGATGACGCCATGGTGGAATAGACTGTTATGAGGATTGGACACATTCTTTTGTACTTGGGGAGACATTTTCTCAAGAATTTTCAAGAAGTAGAAAGGAAAATTCAGTGGCTTATTAAATTGGAAATGAGCTAACAGACGAAAATGGCAAGCTTTGAAAATAGAGTATCTACCTTCACAAGTGATAATTCTTGTAATGAAGATACTCATCCTCAATCCATTCTTTGGAGTACCTCTTAGCTCTAGAAACATTCTAAAACTCAGGCTTGAAAAATTTGTTGTAGCTTGGCCGTGGAAATTTATGGTGCTTGAACCAACTATCTCCAACCCATGGAAATTTTGTGGCTGAGGCAATTGACTCCTCAGAGACCAACAAGGCCATAGAACCTACACACACCATCCTACCATTTAAACCCAGGGTGAATTGCAATAAAATTCCATCATCATGGCCCTGCGGACAGGCCAAGAACAATCCCCACCCTACGCAAAGGAAACTCTCCCTACACTCTGCGAATTCGGGAACGGCCAGGAGCTCAACATAGGAGGAAGGGTCATAACGTTTAGGCATGGTTACAATGCGAAGGATGAACACATGGACGAAATTGGGCAGAGGATGAGTGAGACACAAAAAACATGCATGAGTGAAATGGAAATTGGAGCTAACCCTCCGATTTTTATCGTGCTCAAGGTGGAAACGGTTGAATTCCTGAGCGGATTCATCACACACGATTGCCATGTGTGACTATGACTGCGCTAAATTTGAATTTTGAAGGGTGTCCTTTGGAGGAAATTGTAATCACGTGAGAATTAGATCAATGTCCAAGTCTTTGACTTGGACATTTGATCATAAAAATGAATTAGATTTTGTATAATTTAATTTTCAAATGTGAATTTGAACAATATGCCATTTAATCCATCTCATATTACCAATGAATAGGAAGATCAATTCAAACGATCCATGTTTTACTTGCAATTGTGGTCACTTACTGTTGGCCCTTGACCAAGTTTTGGGAGAACCTTGGTTGTGTTTGACCATTTTTGGGGACTCGACAGGCTGGTCGAAGACAGAGCACCCAGGCGAAGTAGATATCGCGGGATTCCACCCATTTTGAGGGCTTTTTGGGCTTTTAGGGTTCATGTAATAGGTATGGGATGTCAGCCCATGGGTCTTACCCATGTTTATGCCCTTTTTGTAATGTATAAATAAGTAGCTAGGTGATGTAAGAAGTAGACCTAGTAGGCCGATGGATTAGTGCTAATGATAGCTATGTGCAAGAAGATGTGTTAAGGCTTGCAGAGCTAAGTGCAAGCATTTTGTAAGTGCTTGGTGCAGACAAACTGTGTAAGGCTTTGTGCTTTGATCCAATTTGGGGAAGGAGGATCTGGCGAGGTGCACATAGATCTCCTGTCCTATGCGGAGTTGGATTTTTGGCTCTTTGCATGTAATAAGATTGAAGGAGACTAATAAAGAAGAGAAGAAGAGTTGGTGGACGTAGCCCCACATTGGGGTGAACCACGCATATCTTGTGTCGATGTGATTTGTGCTATGTTGATCATGTTATTTATGTATTTACTTTCTTAGTATAATGATCCTAATGTATGACAGATAAGATCCATTGATTCTTAGTGATTTATATATGAATGAATGCTAGATATACTCTTATGCTATGTTCTAATGGTTAAATATGCTTGTTACTGTGCTGACCTGTAATTAGGGTTTTAACTTGTGATGTGAATACGAGTTAAAGACTAATGAATGTTATTTTCTAAGTGCTCTGTTAAAGTTTTGTGATCACAGATCTGTGTTCCAGCTAGGTTGTAGAGACTTGAGTCCTACAACCCCCCCTACTTGTACCTCAGGTGAGAATTCATCTATTTCGTAAGTGTTTCCGAAAGGGATGGTAGTTAGGTTTTTGTTGGTGCATTTTTGAAGTGTTGAATCCTTGGTCTTCCCCTGTGCTAATAAATAGTTCCGTTGCTGGGACCTGAAACTGTGATTGCTGGAAACTGAAGAAAAGAAAAATCTCTGTGTGTAGATCTGTTGCTGTAGTGCGCAGTATTCTACTTGACCTGTGAAGCTTTGTGCTAAGAAGGGAACCAGATCTGAAGAAAAGAGGTAAGATCTTAAATCTTTGTGCTACGATAAAGGTAATATAAGTGGAAATTTTTTCTTCGAGAGTATGAGTCTAGGTATGTTTGTTAGATGTGTTCCTAGTCTGAAAACTAGGGCACAGATAGAAGAAAGAAGATTTGATCTGAATAAATTTGATAGAGATAGTGAAAGATATGTTATTCCTATGCATAGAAATAATTTTTGGACTAACAAGTGGATGCAGGACCCTAGAAATAATTTATTGCAGGCCCATAACTGTGATCCTAGTGCACAATATAGGTTGGGGATCATTTAAGAGAAATAGAGGATTGATTCATTGTTATAGGTGAAAAAGACCAGGACATATTTCTAAGGAAGGCTCTGGTATATGTGCTATTTGTCTTTGTTGTAAAGTTGTTGGTCATGAGG
Source organism: Picea sitchensis (assembly GCA_010110895.2). Lineage (NCBI taxonomy): Eukaryota > Viridiplantae > Streptophyta > Pinopsida > Pinales > Pinaceae > Picea > Picea sitchensis. The sequence continues at coordinate 14,438 of SNQJ01S0050197.1, forward strand.
TTTTGGATTTCCCTAGAATTATTTCTAAAGTTGAGAATATGAACATGAAACAAGAAAACTTTGAATAAGGTCAAGAGACTAAGGATGTACTAGAGCACCAGAAAGAATCAAAGGCTATATTTTTGTAGATGAAAGAAACCTTGAATGATTATAGAGACATTAGTTTACCAGAGATATTAAAAGAGAAGGAGTGCATAGAAACAAGAATATGAGACTTCGACATCGATTGTGTTCTGGATGAAGAAACACAGGTGAATATTATGACAGAAAGCACTTGGGAAATTTTGGAAAATCTTACTATGATTCCTTCATTAGGAGGGATAGGATTGTTTAAAGGAAATATGATAACCCTATGTGGAAGAGTTACTCATGTACCTATGATATCCCATGGAGCATCGACTGAAGAAGAATTTGAGGTCATTAAGTTTGTTGAGAACAACACTCCCTTTGCACTTTTGTTGGGAAGGACTTGGATTGAGAAAGATCAGATCCAAAGGAAAGAAGAAGAGGAAGCCATAGAACAAAAAAAACAAGAATTAAGGGACTTCATAGCCAAGAAAATAGAATGACTAAGAGAAGAACAAGAGGAGAATTCGAAGCAACTAAAGGCCAGAGACCTAGCTGTCGAAGTTGAAAGAACACAAGAAGGCTTAAAGAACCTATCCATGCAGAAGAAAAGAACACCTACCCCATAAACAATAAGAGAATAAGTATTACCCTCGAACCTGGTAAAAGACCCTTAGCAGTGAAAAGTTACTATGCTAAGAGAATACAAGAATAAGAATGGAAAGAGGAACCCAGAGACACAGATCATAGGAAAGAAGGCCAGAAAGCTCAATAAGAAGAAAACAAAGTTAGAAAATTTGTAGGAGGTTCGAGAGAGGACTTCGCAGAAGGCAGGCTTTCATAACTTGAACCTTGCCGGAATAGCAGAACATGGCAGATTGAAACTTCGCCACGGTGGAGCAATATGACCGTTGGAGGTGTCTCGAACGTTAGAATGACGCTTCAGAATGAATATAAATGTAGTTATTTATAGAAAGATCACAATTGGACCATTGGGACCATGGCACAACATATGGAATCATATTGATTGAAGCATTCCTGCCCGTTGGAGGAGTCCATTACGATGATGATTATTTTATCCGTCGAATGCCTCATTGGGGACACTTTTGCAAATTGAGATATTCAATCCCACAGAGAACTGATTGCTATCACACTATGATTTTGAGACCTCACCACCCATTTTGCTTACCTTGAGTGTCCAGTCGCCTACCCGAGAAATTTGATCACGAGTGTGCATGTCGGGCGACCTTAGTGCAGTAGCGAAATCTGTAGAAGAGATTTTGTCTTACCTTATGGTTGATAAGGTCATGTCCATAGGAGTACAGGCGTCATCGATGGTCATATTTCAGGCATCCCCGATGACTACACGTCGATCTAGTCAATCAATGACTAAGAAAACAAGAAAGTACCGTGACAACCCGACGAACGTGAAGCTCATCCCGTCGGTCTTGTCCGAATACATCACACCTCTGGCTGGTACGATTAGTCATGACACCATTCTGTGTGACTTCGAATACACTGTCATCACTGTGTACTTCCTGAAGGGGATACACACAGTCAAATGACAACTAGGACTGATCCCTGATGAAAAGATCAGTGACTTTAATCTGGGAGACAGGAGGAATTATGCGCTGCTTGCATCGCATAGGTACTTGAAAAACACGACTGGGAAGAAGCCAAAGATAGTTCTCTAGCCATGTATTAAGAAGATCGCAAGGTCCACCATCCTCAATGTCACGAAGATACCCCACTTCGACAGACATCAGGAGGTTAACGCGTGCGCTAAAATCCTCCTATCGTGCTAGCATGGAGGTTATCTCTTGTTAGATAGGCGTGTGATTGTGGATCCAACACTGATCCACCTAATCAATGGACTAAGCATGCAAGGACCAGACCCTAAAAAATTCTATCTAGGGAAGGCTGCATATCGCTCCCTTACGCAACGTATAAAGTAAACGTATGGTGATGTGGAGAAGGGGAAGCGAGGCTACAAGGTAGCCTCCATCCAAGATGGCATAGTGCACCTAGCTTGTCAGTTGATCATCGATAAGCTCATCAAGAAGAATAAACCAACACAAGTCATGGGGTTTTTCATTGACCTCACAGGGAAGTGCATTGAAGGGATGCAAATGAACTGGGCGAGCTACCTCGTCAATGAGTTGGAGAAGGACTTCTGCGAAGTGCAGGACCAAGGATATGAATTCCACTTCAGCTGGTTATTGATCCGTATATCATTTGTCGCTTGGGAGATTCCGGAGGGAGCGACATTCCCAGAAGTTGAGCCATCAAAACCATTGGCTGTGAGGCTCACCATCTTGTGGTATACACCCGACTTGGTGAAGCAATGGAAATCAAATGTGGTGTTTCACACTTACTACCTACAACTCATGCGAGCCATTGAGTCATTCCCCTGAATGAATCCGAATACTTTTCATGAGTACAGGCCGATAACAAAGTTCTACACTGACCGCCACTTAATTTACATCATTGCACACCAGGATGAAACCAAGGAGGATCTACAGTCGTATTACAAATTGACTGATGAATACATGGAGGAGATAACCAAGGAATGGCCAATCGAATTACTTGTACCATTAGAGCATACAGATATTTCCGATATCGACATCATCAGAAGTCCTTTGGTCACTCGAATGGAGTGGGATGGAGAAAGCAACGCTAAGAAGAAGAAGAAAAAGGAAGAAGTGCAGGAGATAAACAACACATTGGAGGAAACTGTGCCTAACTCACATGAAGGCAGAGGAGGTGAATAAGTAAACCAAGAAGAGGAAGGGGAAGAAGACAAGCATGAAAAGGGTGAAGTGACACCGCCGTAGGATCCCCTTACAAAGGTCGATACATCCAAGAAAAGGAAGGTTTCTCCAAAGAAACCCTCAGTGAGGAAGAAGCCACGAGCCAATAAATCTCAGTCGCAGACTGTGCTCACAGTGGATGATATTGACCTTATCATCGTAGCTGTAGCAGATACTTTGGAGGATATTTTGCACCAAAACGAAGCAAAGCAGGAGATAATGTATGACAGAATCGAGGCAGAGCTGAAGGGGGTACAACAAGCTCTCTATTTGAGCCACACAGTGTCTACTGCGTCGTCATCATCAGAAGGTATAGAATTGGGGGATGGGCCTGCCCAACTACGCATATTAGCAGATGCGAAAGAGGTTTTCCTTTGACATGTACAGGAAGAAAAGGAGCAGGACACAAAGGCCTTGAAGAAATAAAAGGAGGAAGACCTAGACCAACTTCAGGTTGCACAACAAGAGAAAGATGACCTCCGAGTGAAGTTTGAAGAGGACAGAGAGAAGATCCAGAGAGAGAAAGACCAACTCCTCGTGCAACATATTGGGGTTAGAGAAGCAGTAAATAGAGCACTTTTCTTTTTTCCGGGCTTGACCTAGATGGAAGAAGAGACAACCGAGATCCAAGTGGGAAATCTCACTGAATCCATTCAACAAATTCAAGCATGAGTAGCAGAGCTAGAATTGCAAGCAGTGCTGAGCACTCCGCAGGAAGTGTGAGATCAAAGAGAAGAAATTGCCAGGAGTGCAGTAGAAAGAATAAGTTAGCCGCAAAATGCAAGAAACTCAGTGACCGAAGTGCACAGACCTATAAGTGCCTTGCAGAAGACCCAGAGTTGAGGATATTGGAGGCACAACTCCAGGAGGCGAAGAAGTAGGCATCGACTATGCAAGCACAGTTGAAGAAACTTACGACATTGGAGAATATGAAAAGGTCATAGGAGTAGCGCACAGTCCAACAATAGGTCACTACCATCTAGAGCCGAGTTATGAAGGTGATCCAATGACTCCAACCGGTGCAGGACAAAGCCTGCACCCTCTTGTTGTGGGTGGGAAATCCCTCCTATGGACTAACACTAAGGGTTTTATCATGCATGCACAAATGACCTAAAGCTTCCTACTTTCTACCATCATCCCATACCTAAACCCCATTGTTCATATGCAAATACAAGGTTTAAAATATCAAGTTGGCTTACCTTATTTTCATGTTCGATGTCGATCCTTTTTCACGCTTGGTCTCTCCTCGACTGCAACTCTCCTCCAAATGCTGACCTGCATTCACAAAAGACAAACGAAGAACTCCACATGCATTTGATCTATTAACTAATGTGTTAGAGATTAAATCAACATATAATCAATATTCAAATAATAGAAACCTCATCTGGCGGGACGAGCAAAGTACTTATTTTATTAATCTGATAAGGATACTTTACAATAGTGAGATCGACCACTTCTTCTCGAATCTGGTCCTGGGATCCTCTTCAACTGTGCTCCAATTTCTTCTGTATATGCTTCTCTTCACACAATAGTTGCAAAAGGTTGAGGCAAGGGGAATGCTAATTCGGGTAGAGTTTCTTTACTATGATTTTCCTCCTTTCAAATGGGACCCCTACCCATTATTTTATAGGCTAGAAGGAGCTAGGTATTTAGTCGAGTGACTGGCCATGCATGGTCGAAAGGTTTAGTTAACTTACCCAAAACTGTATATTCCATCAACAACTTTCCATTTTTCGTTCTTTTGTAGGTACACATGGGATATAATGGGCTAGCTAGTGTGTACACGCAGGCTGTAGTGGGTCAACTAGAGTGTACACGCGGGCTGTAGTGGGTCAACTAGCGTCTACCTTTAAAAAAGGTGTTTTTAAGAAGAGATGTTCAATAGTGGCTTGGCAAAGAAGGAAAATGAGATGGCCTGATGCTAGGTAAGCATGTCTGATGCAAATTAGGGTTATAACATATTCTCCCTAATGTGTGAGGTCAGAAGAGCATCTAATGGCTGAAATACATTATCAATATTTATTAGCGTACCAAACCAGTGAGCCCAGGGACCAGAATGCGGGAGGTGCCATCTACAAAATAACAATTGTCTCACCGAGGCGGGCATACCCATGCTCGGAATGAAATAAAATCATGGCTACCAATAAAATACACTATAGATCCATGTCATATAACTATATAAAGTGTATCCATGAGCAATACACAGTGGATCTACATCTCAAAATAAAAAAAAGATGTACATGTATAGTATCCATATTCTAGAAACTGATAAGTCCTGATGGCTGGAGATGAGGTCTTCAGAGCTCGAGCATCAACTTCAAAATATTCAAAACTCAGGTAGGAGTGTAATATGAGTGTATGAATTCACTACCCAGAGATCTTCAACGACTCATCAGGCATGGACTAGAGGATCTTGATGATCAGACTGAAGGATTCCCTTAGACAATAGCAAGACAAATAATGAGACTTAGGCAACATGATGTTGACATAAGTTCACGATGCAGGAGGCAACGCAAACTCTCTATATGTTTGGAAGAATAACCAAACAGAGGAGGACACAACTCTACGGAGTGAGAATAGCTTCCTAAGGTCATATTAAATCCTAGGGCTTGACGAACAAACGAAAGGATGTTCTTTGTCCAAGGGAGACTCATTGTGCTGCCAATAAAAATAAAATACTTTTCCCTTCCTCTTTTTGTGGTATATTTGATTTTTTTGTCTTTTTCATTAATTTTGGAAAAAGAATAAAAGGATGCTAAGTTACAAAGGAGGAACGAGTGTCACAAACATACTATTTCTAGGTGCAAGGACAAGACTGATGTTTAGAGCAAGGACACTCGGAAAAATCCCTCCTGGGGACAAAGGTGTCAAGACGCAAAGGCAAAGTGCTACAGGTCTTGCGTATAAGGCATGCTTCAGATGGTTCAGTTGAGAGAAACATGGAGCCGACATTAGGAAAAATATGCGGGTATGAAAATGCGATTAATAAGACACACAATGGTAACGTCCTTCAATGTAATTTTAACGAGCCCAGAGAAGGTAAGATCGACCGGTTTTTCATTTTTAGAGAGTATGAAAAAAGCGTAAAAGGAGACTCTACTGCGGTACCTTTTTCGAAGATAGTCTAGTTGGCTCGAAAAAGGGGTAAACTAGCACCGACCAGACGCCTTATTCAAAACCATTTTAACGAGTGTGATAAAGACAAGCTCACTCGATAATTTTTTCATTTTTAAGGAGTGTGAAAAAAGCTTAACTATGGACTCTGTCAGGAATGTTCTTTTGCACCATTTTAACGAGTGTGAAAGAATAAGGTCACTCGACGATCTTTTCAATTTTAGGGAGTCTAAAAAGAGCTTAACTATGGACTCTATGGGGGTTCCTTTTTCGTAAATTTAGTCCCTCAGGCCCGAAAAAGGGTTAAAATTATACCTGAGAATACTCTTCTAGAGAGCTGAGGTTCCTAGAGTATACCTTTGTTCGTACAGTTGACCATCCGAACCAAAAAGGGGTAAACTACCGCTGGACAAACATGACTTCAAATTTTAGTTTAGCGAGCATGAAGGTCAACAAGATCGCTTGACAATCTTTTCACGTTTAGAGGTATGAAAAGAGCTTAAAAGAAAACCCGTTAAGTTTTGGGAGTCCCGAGGGTGAGGTCAAGAGTGATACATAATCATGCAAATGAGGTTTAAAATCGTAATTAGGGAAAAATAGTAAGGTCTCCTGGGCCTATAGTCATTAGTGACAACATGGACACCAAAATGCAACCAGGATCTACCTAGGGCATCCATGTTAAGGTAGGCTCTACCACTAAATTACGACACTCCTAAAGTGGCAATGATGGTTCTGTGTTGCAACTCGGTGGGATCGATCCTATGGAAAAGAAGAAAAGTCAACAAGATGCATAAAGTGGAGGTGGAATCCTATCTTAAATGCAATGAATTGGAAAAAATGGATTTTTACCAAAGGACGTTCAAAACGACCCAAAACTCCAAAAATTTTCAAAATACCCAAAGAACACTTCTCGTGACAATCCAAAGAAAACTCCCGAACCATACTAAATGATTTTCAGTTTAGAAAAAATGACTTTAAAGATGGGATCTGACATTCTATGGGAAAGACTGCTTCCATCCCGTAAACGAGTTGAAAAGGTGAGAAACTGGTTGCAGTCTTAACAAACGTTCGATAGGCCCATAATGCCGAGTATAACATCAAATGCCAATTTGACTTGGCCGAATTGATCGTTCGCTGTAGGATGGTCTTAAGAGATTTATTGACAGCTTCCACCTGACCATTCGCTTGAGGGTAGTAGGGTGATGAATTTTCTTGCCTCAACCCAAGCTTTGATGTTAACTCAGTCATCATTGTGTTCTAAAAGTGACTGCCATGGTCAATGACAATCTCTCTCGGGATGCCGATGTTGAAAAGTCAACAAGAAACATGTGTCTAATTTACTTTTCCCTTAAATAAATTAGACAATAAATATTAATATATTATTTCATTCATAACTGAGTGAGTTGGATTTGTAACAAAATTATAAGTGTAGTTAAGTAAGTTAAGATCATTTGTACTAGTTGTAACTAAGCTTGCACTAGTGAGAGTTCAGTGAATTAATTATTCATTAATTCACAATCAGTCAACTCACGTGCAACTGAAGATTCACCACGGTTCATGCATGTCAGATCTAGTGGAGACACAGTTGAGATAACAGGTGAAAGGGACAGTTTGGCTTTCAGTTGTGATTTGATCACACATGCAGTGGATATGCTTATGAGAATGTCCAAACTAGGAAATTTGAATCCAATTGTGAGAATTCTAATTGCAAGGATTTTTGCAGAGGAGGCAAGCTGTCTAGACACAGGAATTGGCACATGTATTTGCTGATTTGTGTATGACAGTGTGAGACGATTGTATTGTACTGAGAGCTCTTGGATTAGAGTTTTGTATGAGATTGTTTCATGATTCATGATATACATAATATATGATAGTGGGGTTTTTAGTTTTACGCTTTCCCATAAAAACTTCTGTGTTATGTGTGCTTGATATTTCACTTTGTGATTGTGGTTGTGAACGTGGTTTAATTTTCTGCAAGAATAATAGTAGAAGCGATTCTGTATTTAATAGTGGTGTATAATTGTTAGATAAGGAGAATCACAGGAAATACTTAATTTGTATTGAAATTTCTACATGGTATCAGAGCCACGGAGGCCATGGAGCTATGGAAGTGAGGTGCGAAAATTGTTTTATTTTCGCAGGTCCCATTTCTAGCAGGGTGCGAACCTTAGTACTAAAAACTACGCACATTTCTAGGAGCATAAATTCTCGCACCCTACTCAAAGGAGAGGTGTGAAATTAATTGAGATTCTTACAAGTTTCTTAAGGGAGAGGTGCAAACTTCCCTCACCCCACAGTGAAGTACAGTGTGAACTTCCCCAGAAGGTTCACAGGCTATACACTAGTAGGGTGCAAACTTCCTCAGAGAGTTCGCAGGCTAGACACTGGTAGGGTGCGAACTTCCCTCAGGTTGCTCTTAGGTGGGGTGCGAACCTCCCAGGGAAATATAGATTGTAGAAATTGAGTTTGTGGTTGGATAACATTCAAATTTGCAAGATTTTCTTGGTGCGACAGTTGATTCAAGATCGAAATGTCTTTCAATGGCTTGAGGTTGGAGTATGCATTCGAGGGCAGCTCTAACTACATTTCTTGGAAGGACAGGATGTAGGAAGTACTCAAAGACAATGGCTTGAAGGATTACATTGACAAAGATGTTCCTAAGCCGGATGTGACAGACACTGCAAATCTTGATGCATGGAAAAAGAAAGTGGCGAAGGTGAGGAGGATTCTGTTGGAGGGAGTACG
>SNQJ01S0050197.1:23182-69955 GCA_010110895.2 Picea sitchensis
TTCCCTTAAATAAATTAGACAATAAATATTAATCTATTATTTCATTCATAACTGAGTGAGTTGGATTTGTAACAGAATTATAAGTGTAGTTAAGTAAGTTAAGATCAATTGTACTAGTTGTAACTAAACTTGCACTAGTGAGAGTTCAGTGAATTAATTATTCATTAGTTCACAATCAGTCAACTCACATGCAACTGAAGATTCACCATGGTTAACTACATGCATGCAAGATCCAGTGGAGACCCAGTTGAGATAACAGGTGAAAGGGACAGTTTGGCTATCGGTTGTGATTTGATCACACATGCAGTGGATATGCTTATGAGCATGTGAAAACTAGGCAATTCGAATCCAATTGTGAGAATTCTAATTGCAAGGATTTGTGCAGAGGAGGCAAGCTGTCTGGACACAAGAATTGGCACATGTATTTGCTGATTTGTGTATGACAGTGTGAGACGATTGTATTGTACTGAGAGCTCTTGGATTAGAGTTTTGTATGAGATTGTTTCATGATTCATGATATACATAATATATGATAGTGGGGTTTTTAGCTTTACGCTTTCCTGGAAAAACTTCTATGTTATGTGTGCTTGATATTTCACTTTGTGATTGTGGTTGTGATTGTGGTTTAATTTTCTACAAGAATAATAGTAGAAGCGATTCTGTATTTAACAGTGGCGTATAATTGTTAGATCAGGAGAATTGCAGGAAATACTTAATTTGTATTGAAATTTCTACATGGTATCAGAGCCATGGAAGCCACGAAGCTATGGAAGTGAGGTGTGAAAATTGTTTTATTTTCGCAGGTCCCATTTCTAGTAGGGTGTGAACCTTAGTATTGAAAACTATGCACATTTGTGGGAGCAAAAAATCTCGCACCCTACTCAAAGGAGAGGTGCGAACTTCATTGAGATTCTCGCAAGCTACTTAAGGGAGAAGTGAGAACTTCCCTCACCCCACAGTGAAGTATAGTGCGAACTTCCCCAGAAGGTTCGTAGGCTATACACTAGTAGGGTGAAAAATTTCTCAGAGAGTTCGTAGGCTAGACACTGGTAGGGTGCGAACTTCCCTCAGGTTTATCTCAGGTGGGGCGCGAACCTCCCAGGGCAAGAGAGATTGCAACAGTTGAGTTTGTGGTTGAATAACATTTGAATTTGCAATATTTTCTTGGTGCAACAGTTGATTCAAGATCAAAATGTCTTTCAATCTTGAGGTTGGAGTATGCACTCAAGTGAAGTTCTAACTACATTGCTTGGAAGGACATGATAGAGGTAGTACTCAAATACAATGGCTTGAAGGATTACATTGACAAATATGTTCCTAAGCCGGATGCGATAGACACTGCAAATCTTGATGCATGGAAAAAGAAAGTGGTGAAGGCGAGGAGGATTCTATTGGAGGGAGTATGAGACCACATTATGTCAAGTCTCCATGGGAAAACCACACCATATGCAATGTGGGTTCCAAAACAGTAGCGACCATAGGAAATTGGCACTCAAAGATAAAATCAGGAAGATCAAGATGGAGAAGGGTGACACCATTCCAAAATATCTCACGAAGTTTGTCCAATGTCGGGATGAGATTGGAAGTGTGGGAATAATAGTCGCTGCTGATGATTTGGTGAGCTTGGCTCTCCTAGGACTTCCCAAGAGTTGGCACAGTTATCAAGACTCTGTTAATGGAAGGGAAAAATTGCCGTATTGGGAACGACTATGGTCAGATCTAGTGCAAGAGGAGTTCAGGAGGAACACCAGAGATGGCTCTTCATCAAAGCGTGATGATGAAGAGGATTGTGCTTTGACTGCCAAGGAAAGGAAAGGGAAAGGGGAGAAATTCCATCCAAAATCTGAGTCTAAAGTTAAGAAGTTGGATTTTTCCAAAGTGAAGTGTTTTCATTGTCACGAACATGGGCATATCACTACTAATTGTCCATAGAAGAGGAAGAACAAGACAGTTGCTGGAGCTGCAACTGGTGAGGCTCTTGTCCCACAATTTGAACTTGACTTCTCCTTGATCGCATGCATGGATTCAAGTGCATCAGGATCAGTGTGTCATTTGGATAGTGGCACTTCCTTCCACATGACAGGAGATAAAGAGTCTTTCATTGACTTGGAGGAGAAATATCTCAGAATAATTGAGAATAATTGAGTCCTTCCACAAGTTTTTCAATGTGAGAATAATTGAGTTCTGATCTAACCAGGCCTCGGCTCAGGTAATAAATCACATATTCTGAGAGCAAATCATACTCCTGAACTAAGACCATGCCGATGGTCGACTCTGCGGTAGCCAAGTACAATAAGAAATATTTGTTATAGTTGGGTGGTTGAAGCAGAGGGGAAGATGTGAGGGCGCGTTTCAATGCATTAAACGAGCATTGAGAAACTTCGTCCTAATGAAAAGGGACATCCTTCTTGAGTAAACGCATAAACCCCTTTGTGATCTTGACATAGTTTGCTATGACTTGTTGTAAGAAGTTCTCTTTTCCCTGCAAACTATGAAGTTGAAGGATTGTACGTGGGGGAGGGAACTGAACCATTGCCTCCACCTTGAGAGGATCGACCATGATCCCTGTTGTTGAAATTACAAAACCTACCAGATGGCCCAATGTCACGCAAAAACTACATTTGTTGGGATTCAAGTGAATCCGGAAGTAGCGACATCGCTCAAAGATAAGTCAGATGTGTGTGGGATGATCCGTTCTCTTATGAGATCTTGATGCTAAATCATATAGGTAGGCCTCGACGATATGTTTGAGATCGTGGAAAGTAAAAGACATGGCCTGCTGAAAGGTAGCTCCATCATTTTTCAGACCAAAAGGCATCTTACGATACGCGAATGTACCCCATGGACAAATGAATGCTATTTTGTGTTGGTCTTTGGGTTTTATTTGTATCTAATTATATCCCAAAAAACCATCCATGAAAGAAAATGCCTCGCAACCTGCGCATTCATCGATTATCGGGGCAATAAATGGTGTGGGGAAATTATATTTTCGACATGCTTTGTTCAAATCACGGAAGTCCATATATACGCGAATCATACCCTGTTTTTTGTTAACTGACACGGGGTAGATAAAATATGCCTTGAGTAGTTTCTCTACTTCAACCTTAATAGATGCTGATTTCTTAGGATTAATCGGATGAAGCTTCTTCCGAACCGGCTTAGCGTCAGGATAAGTCGTGATTTCATGTTTAACAATTTTTGGATCGATGCCTGGCATTTTCTCATAAGACTAAGCAAAAACGTCGCAGAATTCCTTAAATAAATCTATGTAGATTCGAATCTCTTCGGGGGAGCAGTCAACTCCGACAAAAACATTCTCCACGATGCCAGGGGTTCTGGAGATGTTTATAGGTATAGTTTCGGTGATGGTTTCCATATTACCCTTGGAATAAACATCATGTGTAGCCAAAGGATTGATAGGACAAGACCTATCTCCAGTCATAGTCAAGGTGAATTCCCTTGCTTCAATTTTGCTTAACTCTAGGAGGAAGTAAGATCTGTGATGAAGATCGTCCCAGGGTTTGTCTGGACTACTCATTGCTTCAATGATTGATTCATATGAGGGAAAGACTAATTCTAAAGAAACTGTATCAGTGATGGAACCTTGAGCCCAAATAGGCTCTAGAATCAGATCTAACTCTTGTGCGGTAGTCAGATCGTGGTCAGCGGAAGCTTACTGGGTGAAAGAGTACACCACTTCTACCACAGACAAGGGCATGGACATACCATGGTGCCCTGTCCCTTCCATTGTTCCCGATGGGGAAGGAAGAATCCACAGATCGTTGAAGTAAGTCATGCGAAACGAAGAAACTTGGAAAATATCAACCTTATGGTGGTCAGATATGAACTTAACATTGCCTTGAGGAGGTGGGTAATCGAAAGTACCCATAAAAGGTGGTTACAAACCAACCCCTATGTTGACGATGCTGGGTTGAGGGTTATCAATCATTGGGACTGCGGATGCCCCAAATGAAGGGTCAGGACGGGAGAAAGACGACCGATCAATGGTCACGATCCGACCCTCGTGTGGAAACAACAAGACCCAAAAAAATGTAGCGACTACTGCTTGCATAGAATAGGTCCAAATCCTCCCTAACAAGAGATTGTAGTCAAGATATGCGTCGACCACTTCGACCTCGACACACACGGTTTTCCCTCCTAACTGCATAGGAAAAGAGGGGATAATGCCATGTGGTCGAAATGAATGACCATCGAAAGAGGTAAGAAGAGTAGGTGACAGAGACAAAATGGGATGGCCAATGACCTTCCAACATGCCAAATGCATTACACATGTTGAGGCGCCCTCTTCAACCACCGTGCATAAAATATTCCGAGTAAAAGTTTTCGTGGTGTAAGCCACGACTATCTGGAATGCTACGTGGTAAGGGAGACAAGGTTTCAAGTCGGTTGTATCAAGCATGATCGTACCCGGATTACAAGTCTCGACGGATCCTAAAGCAGCTAACATAGCCTTTCTCTGGGAAGGGCATCTTTGGAGGACTTCCAAAGTAGACATCACACAAGGGGTTTGAGACAAATCCTCCACCCTAGAGTAGTTCTGGGTGGCTCTTGCATTTGGGTTGTGAGAAGCTTTCTTAAACACACCTTTTGGTATGTGTGTCATGGTTTTGCCCAATGTATTCTCGATCTGGAGAGGAAGAGATGGGGTTTCATCTTCTTTACCTTTCTCAGAGGTGCTTGGCTTGTTGTAATCATGTGCTCTAGTCAATATATAGGCATAACGTTTCATCATATACACATTCATGGATGCAGGATTGTTTGAAGATGGAGGGGGTCCTTGGCTTCCCCCTTCCGCGCTTGTAGAGGCTTGAGTTAGATTTTGGCAATGTTGAAATGGGTTTGTTAACACAGCAAGCTGCTACTATGACAATAACTTTTGGGCCTTTGCAAGCTGAGGGAATTGGTGAGTCGGGTGGTCTTCCGCGCACAGATTACATAGATACTTTGTCTTCCTTTTTTCAGTGTTGCCCCCACCAACATTATTAGTGGTTTTCTTATCCCCCTTACCCTTCTTACGTTGTTTCTTATTTCCATCAGGCTTCTAGGTGGCCTTTGGATTTGTTAATTTCACACTGTGTACATCCGACGTTTGGGTAGGGGGAGCAGCCGAAACAGTAGTCTAGCTGGCCGCTGTATGCTGGATAGACAATTGCTGCAATTGTTTTGCCAGTTGTTCAACGGGCTTTATTTGTGTTGAACCAACAATACCATCGACATGTTGTCCAACTCTCTATCTGGTTTTATCAAGTATTGATCGTGGCACATCTGGTAAGATCTCATACAATAGACTAGACTGAGAATAGATTAGCTCAAGCTGTTGAGCTCTCATGATTGCATATTCTTCGAAAAACACTCCCGACGTTGTGATGCCTTTGGATAACTGTGGGACCAAAGACTTAAAGAACCACTCAAGAAGGAATGCTGGTGGGACTTACACATTAATCAAACTCTTCTGGTGTCTCCATTCTCATATGTGATCAAAGATATGGTACGCTTTTGTCTGTTTGAAATTGGCCAGGAATTCTGTGCCAGCGTCGTATCTCACAGGTAATTGGAAATGGTTTAGGAAATCCATTGCCAATTCACCGAAGGAAGAGTATCTTGAGTAGTTGAGATCAATGTACCATTTCACAACACTCCCAATGAGAGTACATTGAAACAATCACAACTATACAGAGTCATATTTCAATGAATTAGACGAGCACCAAAGGTCAAAAGTAGTCACATGATCTCCTGGATCTTCGTTAGTCTTGGCTTCGAACTTTGGTATGTACGAAGGAAACTTCATCGACATAGGTGGCCAATGCAGATCGTGATAGATAGGGTCATTCAACAACTTTGTTAAGTATGGAAAATGCAAGGTTTCTAGAAAAGGTAGTTTGGGTTTTTGGTGATAACCATGGAAAAAGGGTCCTGGAGTTTGACTAGCACCAGGTTGCCAGGAAAAGTTGGGTTGATGGCCCAGGTTCTGGTAAAAACCATGGCCATGAAAAACATATAGATTTTGCGTTTAAGGAGACATCATCAACTGATTCCTGAAATAGGACATATATGGTTGGGCGTGAATTACATTCGGAGGACTTTGGGAAGGGTTGCCCCATGATGATCCCATGGGCATAGGTACTGCACCTTGCCCGGGGTTCCATTGGTTGTGAAAAGAGTTTCCCCCGATCGACATTCCTGATGAGGGAACTGATCCCTGCCAAGAATTCCAAGGTCCTGGTGCAGAATAAGTTCATGGGTTTTCCCCCTGTGAAGGAATAGTACCCTGCATAGGATTAGGTTGTCCATAACCGGGGTTGCCCCCAGTCGGGAAAGAAATTGATGAGAACGTGTTGTTACCAAATGCACCGAACAAAGAAAATGATGTTGAACCTATCGACATATTATGAGAAGGTGGTCCTTGACTCCCTGCTCCAAATGAACTATGGTGTGCGTTCGACCCGACGGATTGCTGGTGGGCACCACCGAGCGAAGGGTACGAAGGAGGTATATGACCTCCTCCATAAGGGAAAGTGTTAAAGGGAGCTGAAGTGCCCCCAATGGGTCCTTGCAGAGGATAATTAGAGCTCCCTGCCCCCAAACCTAAAGTCTGTAAAGTGGAGTAGGAAAGTATAGGCTTATACCTGAGCCAGGCATCGTGTATGAGAACGGAGGGCCTGTCGCACTCTGTGTGAAAGGAGCAGTGGCTGCCGCCAAAGCCAGGATCAGACCACTGCTTGAGGTAGAGGCAGTCGAGACCATGGTGTCTTGGATTGACGATGATGGGTTAGGAGGTGGAACACCCCCTATGGTGACAACTGTAGTGGGAATAGGATAATTCCTGGAAGAAGTGGCAATGTTTGTTTCCATTGTTGCGTGTGACACTGTTTGGTGCTTGTAAGGATAAATCTGTACGATGATGGGCACCGAAAGATCAGTGGTTGGAGTTTTGAATGGACCAAGAGCTTCCTCTCCAAGGTCTAAAATGGTTGGTTCCTCTGGATGTTGGTCGGGCATAGTTTCCTGTGACCCGGTTGTTTCAAAAGACCCTTTTTGGTCTAGCTTTCGCCTTAGCGGTGACGAGGGTGGCTCCAGTGTAATCGGTGGTAGGCCAAGAAGCCTTCGTGATCGATGAAGCTCATGATCCTCCACCATTTAAGAATATCAAAGACACACTAGGGCTTTCTATTCGTTCAAAAACAACACACACTAGAAAAATTCCCTACGAGATAAAACAAGCACTTATTAAACTAGTTGGAAGAACAATTACAAGAAGTGAAACTCGAATACATAAGTACGCTCCGGGTATACTCTTGAAAGTGTGGCCCGATGTCTGTCCTAGGTACCGCGGTCTACCCCCGCAGTCACCTGTGTAAATCCCTAAAATAATGGCAACTAGGTTGCCAGCGCGTGAATAGTCACCAGGCGGGTACAGTCGACAGTCAGGTGGACCGCAATGAGCAGGGTATCAAGCCCAAAACCTATCAAGGGTATCTAAAGAAAGTGGTCTGGAAGACAACTGAGGACCTCAAACGGATTCGAGATCCATGAAGCTCCATGGAAAATGCAATCGACGAAATCCAAAAACAAGCCCTCTATATGCATTCTCCACTACGCTTGGTTCGACTTTGGAGGGGTTATCTCCGCTACCTTTCCGCATGTGACCTCGTGTTTAGCCCTTGTGTTAGAGGTGTGTCCTGGATAACTTTCACGATACTGGACTTTTAACACTCCCTAACACAGAATCTTATGTATGTTTTGCAGCCTTGAAGAGTTTCCTCTCCAACCTAAATCAAGGCTCTAGCCTAGACTAGTTGATGGACCCTACAAACATAAAGTCTAGTTGATTTTAATTAATCACTAATTTTTATGGCTTGTCTTAAGTCAAAGGTTATGGAAGTGAAACTAGTGATGTTTTAAAATACGAAAGAAAAGATACACAACAAGCTGGAAACAAAATAACTTCTTCTTGACAAAATTTTTAATTAACTTTTCAAACTAATTTTTTTTCTAAGATCTTTGAGTAGCAAACTCGAAACATGATTTGTCTCAACTACAAGCTACTTATTTTCCTAAGTAAACAACCAAGAACTTATGAAAGAATTTTTTTTCCTCGTTATTAATGCAAACCAACAACTACTTAACCAAACCAAGAAATAGGAGATTTTTTATTATTTAATGCTCGCAAAGCAAAAAGGAAAAATGACGACAAGTAAAGACCAAGAAAACTTCTGGCCTAAGAACATATCACAAAGAGTTACCGACAATAACACACAAATTGATTAAAGAAGACTCTCACACTTGTCTAAAAACCCTATGAAAGAATTTTTTTTTGAGGAAAACTTTTTAATGAAAAAGAAAGCTATTACTGTAATCAGACCTAAGTTTCCGAATGCTATGACAAAGACCGAGATTAAATCAAGGCAATCCCTGATAGGTATAACTCTTGATAAGGAAGAGGATGACTGCCTCTCCTTAAACAAAAATTTTCTCAACAGGCACATTGCTAACAGTTCAACAACCAACGTGTGCACGCGAACTGTGTAAGGTCCGAGCGCATGTACACACATGCATGCCTTATACAAGCTGTGTGTACCTCTGCAATTCTTCCAAAATGAAAAAAACAAGAAATCAAACACTGGCAGAGACTAATGGTATTGATAACCAGAGTCCCTTGAAGACTCATAAACTTACTTTGACAGAAAAGAAAAACAATTTAAGGAAAACTTGATAGAACAAGACCAATATGAGGTGGTACCTAAGCTACCAACTGCAAAAATAAAGACTGGAATGAGATCCAGAAAAACCATGAGAAGGATTACTTCTGACAGGGGAGAGGATGTTTGCCTCTCCTTCAAATTTTTTTTTTCTGAACTCAAACACGCGACTGACACTTCATCAGCTAGCGTGTGCACATGGGCTGTGTGAAGGTAGGGCGTGGGTACACACATGAAGGCCTTATACAGGTCGTGTGTACCTCTGTGACTTCTGAAAAATAAAAATCAGCTAAGCAAAGAAAGATGGAATACTGGTATGGAGGACCAGAATCCCTACTAGCTCAGACTCTTGCAGAAATTCGAAAAAAAGGTGGTGAAACCAATTTAAAACTACCAAAAAAGTATCCCCAGAAAACCCGAGAGATCCCCAGTATGGTCGCCAATTCTGTTGTGGGTGGGAAATCCCTCCTATGGACTAGCACTAAGGGTTTTATCATGCATGAAAAAATGACCTAAATATTCCTACTTTCTACCATAATCCCATGCCTAAACCCCATTGTTCATATGCAAATACAAGGTTTAAATAATCAAGTTGGCTTACCTTATTTTTGTGTTCAATGTCGATCCTTTTTCACGCTTGGTCGCTCCTCGACTGCAACTCTCCTCCCAATGCTGACCTGCATTCACAAAAGAAAAACGAAGAACTCCACATGCATTTGATCTATTAACTAATGGGTTAGAGATTAAATCAACATATAATCAATATTCAAACAATAGAAACCTCATCTGGCGGGACGGGAAAAGTACTTATTTTATTAATCTCACAAGACTACCTTACAATAGTGAGATCGGCCACTGCTCCTCGAATCTGGTCCTGGGTTCCTCTTCAACTGTGCTCCAACTACTTCTGTACATGATTCTCTTCAGACAATAGTTGCAAAAGGTTGAGGCATGGGGAATGCTAATTCGGGTAGAGTTTCTTTACTATGATTTTCCTCCTTTCAAATGGGACCCCTACCCCTTCTTTTATAGGCTAGAAGGAGCTAGGTATTTAGTTGAGTGATTGGCCATGCATGGTTGAAAGGTTTAGTTAACTTACCCAAAACTGTGTTTTCCATCAACAACTTTCCATTTTTCATGCTTTTGTAGGTACACGTAGGCTATAATGGGCCAGCTAGTGTGTACACACGGGCTGTAGTGGGTCAGCTAGCGTGTGCCTTTAAAAAATGTGTTTTTAAGAAGAGATGTTCAACAGTGTCTTGGAAAAGAAGGAAAATGATATGGCTTGATGCCAAGTAAGCATGTCTGATGCAAATTAGGGTTATAACACCTATTTGAAGAGATCGAGGGACAAGGATCATAGTTGGAATAGTTGTTCACCACAGTAGAGAAATACTTGGAAGGGCCTGTCACTGAGCAAGTCATTCAGGAGTTCATCGAGCAGGAGGACCTAATGAAGCAACAAGTCGATGTAGCTCGAGCTAAGATCGATGCTTTCAAAGCAGTGTTGCCCAGATCAGAGTGACTCAGGATGAGTCATAGGTGAGTGTTGGGGGCCTGTTGGCCCTCGATCAAGTTTTGCGAGAACCTTGGTTGTGTTTGACCATTTTTGGGACTTAGACAGCCTGGTCGAAGACAGAGCACCCAGGTGAAGCGGAGATCACAGGATTCTACTCATTTTGTGAGATTTTTGGGATTTTAGGGTTTATGTAACGGGTATGGGATGTCGGCCCATGGGTCTCACCGATGTTTAGGCCCTTTTTGTAATTTATAAATAAGTAGCTAGGTGATGTAAGAAGTAGACCTAGTAGGCCGATGGATTAGTGCTAATTATATCTATGTGCAAGAAGATGTGTTAAGGTTTGCAGAGATACGTGCAATAATTTTGTAAGTGCTTGGTGCAGATAGACTGTGTGAGGCTTTGTGCTTTGATCCAAATTGGGGAAGGAGGATCTAGCGAGGTGTGTGCAGATCTCCTGTCCTATGTGGAGTTGGATTTGTGGCTTTGTGCATGGAATAAGATTGAAGGAGACTAATAAAGAAGCGAAGAATATTTGGTGGACGTAGCTCCACACTGGGTTGAACCACATATATCCTGTGTCGATGTGCTTCGTGCTATGTTGATCATGTTGTTTATGTATTTACCTGCTTATTATAATGATCCTGATGCATGACATATAAGATCCATTCATGCTTAGTGATTTATATATGAATGAATGCTAGATCTACTCTGATTCTATGTGCTAATGGTTAAATATGCTTGTTACTGCGCTGACCTGTAATTAGGGTTTTAACCTGCGATGTGAATAAGAGTTAAAGACTAATGAATTTTATTTTCTAAGTGATCTATTAAATTATTGTGATCACATATCTGTGTCCTAGCTAGGTTGTAGACACATGAGTCTTGCAACCCCTCCTGCTTCTACCTTGGGTGAGACTTCATCTGCTTCGTAGGTGTTGTTGAAAGGGCTGGTAGTTAGGGTTTTGTTGGTGCACTATTGAAGCGTTGAACCTTGGGTCTGCCCCTGTACCAACACTTACAGTGTGTGCACACCTCAACTGATCCTTCATATGGCGCATCATCCAGTCGTCCATATTGCACCCCATATGGTCTTCCAAATGGCACTCCATATGGCACTCCATATGGTACTCCTGTACAAATGGAATTTGTTTTTATTGTAATGGATGTTTACCCATAACACTCAACTTGGGCACTGCTGACAGTCATAGTTAACAAGAACATAGACAGGACAAGAGTAATTCAATGTTACTTGCCTTGTCATCGTGCTTGTACACTATAAACAATCCGTTCCTCTGTCTCTAGGTGTGTAACACAAATCTGTAGTGAATTTTTAACAATATGTAATTGACAAAAAAAATCATTTAAGCGGTCTGTCGAAGAAATGTACATCAGGCTTATAACACACAGTGAATTTAGCATTTCAATAAAAAAATAACTGTTGATATAATAGCCCATATCATGAAAACAATATACAAGTTTTTAACAAAGATTCTATTTCTTCTTCTCATGGATTATAGATACACAGTTTTGTCATTTTTCAACTCATGAAACCCCTCCCCGACTCCTAAGTATTGTGACACCTCACAATAAAAAATATAGGGAACTAATCGATTCTCCCAATAGCCTAATATTTATAGCTTGTTAAGTGTAGAGATAAATTTCACATATCAGTTTCATGAGACGGTTAGAATACGACCCCACCTATAGGACACAACATCCTACATATAGTTAAGAAGAGGCAGGCGAGAGATTCTTAAGATAGTCTTAAAGTTAGTTCCCAATGGAAGATTTATGGAGTTCATTGACCTTATCTTAACCATACGTACTTCTTTTCATCTTTGTCTACAAGTGATTTCGTACATCAGGACAAGTTTAAGATTCATGAATTTTTTTCTTATATTTTTGTCAGATTATCATCCTCGCTAGGTAGAATGCCCCGCTGCCAGCAAGCCTGTTCAATACTCTGACAGGTTTACCTAGTCATACCACAGGATGATACCCATTGCCAATAGACCTGTTTAGTATCCTAACAGGTTATCCTCTTACACCCTCAAAGATTGGTCCACCATCTTTTAAGATTTTAATATAAAGATTGCTTTGTGCAAGAATATGGGGAGACACCTCTGAAAAAAAAAATTTCTTTTTATTTTTTTTAGATTGGGATGGTATCTATGTTAGAGGATGCCTCTCCTTTATGTGTTCCTTAGAGATTGTCTTGATGTAAGGGGTACTTAAGCGGATGCAACATATCTAAAGATATGGTATAATCAAGAATTTTTAGTGTGTAGTGGATGGTACCATTGGGAAAGAACATAAAGGTATCTTTAGGCTCAACTCACTTTTTTTTTTTAAAGTTATTGTGATGTTTCCATGGCTAACCGCTAATCATACCTCATTGTTACTCTTTAATAAATATACTTTATTCACTTACTTAGGGTTCTTGGGGAAATTGTACGAGTAACATCCAAGTTTGATAGTCAAGGTATCACTTCCTTATATCCTCTAGTGGTGGAGGTTTAAGAGCAACTACCATTAAAGATGCCTTGAGAAAAAGAAGATGTAAATATTTGTAAAAATGTGGCTAATTACCGTAAGTCATTATTCAATTGATACTTAGGAGACAAAAATGTTCAAATATAGCAATATTTTTAAAGGAAAATACTTCCCTTTTTGTCTCCTTGAAATTGTCTACTCTTGGTGAAATAAATACCTGCAGAAATCTCTAAAATTGTCTATCAACATACTTCAAATTATTTACATATGTACAGTCAAAAATTCAGAAAAAGTTTCAAGAACAGGGGGAAAATTCCCCATCTACTAAGGCCAATTCCTTGTCACTTGACATGACCTATAGAAAGTATTCTTTGGAAATGGGTATGTGATAAAGTTTGAGTCGATGTCCATTCACTACGAAAGAGACATGTCCATCATCAATTGTTTTGATCTTAACAACCCCATTATCATACACGGTGACTACCTCATAAGGACCCAACCAACGATTAGTAATTTTTCCTTTGAATGTTTTAAATCGAGAGTCAAACAACAAAGCCCAATCACCAGGTTGGAAGTGTTTCTTCTTAATAAAATTTTCATGCCACTTGCTCCTCTGGTTTTGAACTAATATTGTTCGTTGGATAGCATATTTCCTATTCTCATTCAAATCATTTAATTATAGTGATCGTTTATTCTGAACCTCATCTAAGTTTAATCCGAATTCTGTGGCAATACGGAAATTCCTTACTTGGAATTCTATTGGTAGAAGTACTTGTTTTCCATACACTAGCTCATAAGGGGTATGCCCAGTGGTGTTCCTTCAGGTGGTCCAATATTCCCAGAAAGCCTCTGGAAGCCTATTAGCCCAATCCCGATGGTGTAATTGAACAATCTTGGTTAAGATAGCTTCCAGAACTTTGTTTGTGGACTTTACCTAACCATTATATTGCGGGTGATATGGAGAAGACTTGCGGTGCTTGATCCCATATTTCTCTGTTAATTCTCTCATCAGTTTGGAAGTGAATTGAGTGCCTTGGTCTGTAAAAATTTCACAAGGAACACCAAAGCGGGTAAATATGTCTTCATAAATGAATTCGACAATATATTTTTCATTATCCCTAAAGAGAGATTTTTCTTCTACCCACTTGGTGACATAATCTGTACAAACCAAAATATAATTTTTCTTACGAGACATGGGTGAAATTGGTCCTACAAAGTCAAGGGCCCATTTCTTGAAAGGTTCTATCATAACTTGGGCATGCAAGGGAATTTCATCAGCTGACACAGGTCTTCCTATCCTTTGAAATCTATCACAACTCCTCACATATTTGGCAGCATCCTTAAAATTGCTAGGCCAATAGTATCCTGAATGAAACACCTTATATGCTGTACGTTTCTCGAAAAAATGGCCACCACATGGTCCATCATGACAAATTCATAGGATTTCTAGTATCTCATCTTCTCGGACACATCTATGAATAATAAAGTCTGGACTAGTATGAAAAAGGTCATGGCCAACCCAAGAGTAGTTATCACTTTGCGTGATAATTCTACGCTTTTCATGAGGTCACAAATGAGATGGTAGCTTCCTAGTAGCCAAATAATTTTCCATATCTGCAAACCATGGAGTATTTACAGAGAGGGAAAAAATATGCTCATATGGGAAACTATCATCGACAGGAATATCGTCACCCTCATGTTTTATGTGTGAAAGAAAATCAACTACCAAATTCTCCTTTCCAGGTCGATCAAGGATAGTGATATTGAACTCTTGCAATAATAGGAGCCACCTAGTCACTCGACCATTGGTAATGGGTTTATTTATAATAAATCTAATGGAAGAGTGATATGTATGTACAAATACTTCGTAACCTGTGATGTAGTGGAGAAACTTATTGATGGCATGGACTACTGCCAATAATTCCTTTTTGGTAACTATATAGTTTAACTCGACATGGGACGATTTCTTACTCACAAAATAAATGGCATAGGACTGATGGTCTTTTTTCTGCCCTAATACTCCTCCCATTGCAGTATCAGAGGCATAGGTGGATATGTGAAATGGAAGAGGGACCAATTGGCCCCCCTAAGAACTGGTGCCATAGATAACATAGCTTTCAGAGTTTAAAATGCAATTTGACACTGATCAGTCCAAAGAAAATCAAGATATTTTATTAACAATCCAAACATAGTTGCAACAATTTTGTTGAAATTTTCAATAAATCACCGGTAGTATCCGACATGTCTAAGAAAGCTTCTCACCTATTTTTGAGTCTTGGGGGGTGGAAGTCTGACGATTACCTCAATATTAGTAGGATTGACTTTAATCCCTTCAGATGAAATGTGATGTCCTAAGACCATTCCTTGAATCAACAACATTTTTAAATTTTTCATGGCTTAAGGATAGGTTCATTTCTTGACATCTGATAAGGATGTTTTCTAGATTCTCTAGGGCTTCCTGGTAATTATTGCCATATACTCTAAATTCGTCCATGTATACCTCCACATAATCATAAATAAGATCAACACATATCCCTAGTATTGCTCGTTCAAATGTGGCAGGAGAATTACACAACTCAAATGGTAAGACCCTATAGGCATAGGTGCCCCAAGGACAAGTGAAGGTAGTATTGTCTTGATCCTCGAGTGCTATGAGAATTTGGTTGTACCAGCTATATCCGTCTAAAAATGAGAAGTATTTGTTTCCTGACAGGGTATCCAAGACTTGGTCAATGAAAGAAAGAGGAAAATGATCCTTCATAGTTGCCTTATTAAGATCCCAGAAATCGACAAAAATTCTCCATTTCCCGATTATTTTCTTCGGAACCACTACAATCGGGGATACCCATTTATTGTCGGAGTTGGGATAAATAAATACGACATTCAATAACTTTTGTATCTCCTCTTTTACTATATCCTTGAGTGCCGGGTTTATCCTTCTCTGGGGTTGCCTAATAGGTGTTACGTCCCCCTCGGTATATATGTGATGAATGCATGTGTCAGGGTGTATACCCTTCATGTCAGTGTATTCCTAGGAGAATTCCCTTGTTTGTTCTTTAAGGACATTTACTAACTTCTTTTGTTGGTCTACATCTAGTCCGGAATTTATATGTAGAAATTTCCCTGGACTAATCTCATAGGGCATGGTATAAGATGTGGTAGACTCATCTATCTCAATATAAAATATGTCGAAGACAAAATTGATGGGTCCAACCATTCCTGAAATTATTCCCCAAACATGTACTCAAATTGGGGAAAATATTGTGGAAAATCAACACATGTGATAACATAAATAAACTGGTTTAGCACATTTTCTGTTGTTTTCTCCTGAAGTGCCCAAGAATGATCACTTGGAAACATGGGTTCTTCCCAGTCCTCATTCTTGTATGGACATTCAAGCCACCATAGATTTTCCATGATAGGTTGAGCTGGTGGGTATATGGTGAGATTATGTATAGAGAGTCCATTTGAGATGGTCATTTTTCCTTCTCTACAACTAATAAATGCATTGGCTGTGGCCAACCAAGGTCTTCCAAAAATACCGGGATGCCTTTTGGTAGGATCCTTTGAATGAATGACAAGAAAGTCTACTAGCTACTCCCATGAGGCTAATGTTACTATGATATCATCCACGATTCCTTTAGGTACAACCTTTGTCTTATCTGCTAATTCCAAAATAGTTGGGGTAGGTCTAAGAAGAGGTTTTAACTATAATTCCTCCAAGGTAGTAACAATCATAACATTTATGGCTGCCCCTAGGTCTATGAGAGTGTTTTCAATGGGAACCTTATTAATGGTTATGGTCACTATGAGGTTCCCTAGGTTCCCATATTTTGCGACCCTAGGCTGCTCTGATATGTACTTAAAGAGTTATCCTATAAAATGTACTATTGGAGGATCCTTTTGCTTCCTTCTTGGCTTCTTAATAAACAATTCTTTGACCACCTTACTATAAATTGGAATGTCCTTTATGGCTTGTAGCAAGGGAATTTTGACACATATATTATTCAATTCATTCAGAATGTCAAATTCCGGTCGAGTGGTAGGTTTCTCAATCACTAATCTTTCTGGATAAGGAGGGGCCTTTATAATTTGTGAAGGTTCATTTTGGGGAAGCTTGGGTTCCTGGTAATTAGGAATGATAACATCTTCCTACTTAGTGTCATCTGTGGGTTTTTTGGGGTTTTCCTCTTCTTCTTCTTCCCGGATGAATACTGAAGGCATTTTACTGTCCACAACTTTTCCCGACCTTAGTTGAATCTCCTGCAATGGAACAGGAGAAATAACATATGTTGGAAAGGATTTCATCTCAACATTGTGAATATGTTGAGTACATTTGTTATTGGGGTTGGGCACTGGTTGTGTCGGTAATAATGTCAGTCTTGGGGAGATTGCATTATGGTATTGTTGTGATTGTTGTGGAATAGGAGGTAAATGTGGGGGAACAAAACCTGGAAGAAGATGCCAACATACCTATTCAGTATCTCGGTGGGTTAGCTTCTTACACCCTCAAATACTGGTCCACCATCTTTTAAGATTTTAATATAAATATTTCTTTGTGTAAGAAGATGTGGAGACAACTATGAAAAAAAAATTCTCTTTCTTTTTTTTAGATTGGGATGTTATTTATGTTAGAGGATGACTCTCCTTTATGTATTCCTTAGAGATTGTCCTGATGTAAGGGGTACTTAAGCGGACATATCCTGTCTAAGGATATGGTATAATCAATCATTTTTAGTGTGTAGTGGATGGTACCATTGGGAAATAACATAAAGGTATTTTTAGGCTCAACTCAATTTCTTATTTTTTAAGTTATTGTGATGTTTCCATGGCTAACCGCTAAGCACACCTCGTTGTTACTCTTTAATAAATATACTTTACTCACTTACTTAGGGTACTTGGGGAAATTGTACGAGTAACCTCTAAGTTTGATAGTCAAGGTATCACTTCCTTAGATCCTCTAGTGGTGGAGGTTTAAGAGAAACTGCCATTAAATATGCTTTGAGAAAAAGAAGATGGAAATCTTTGCAAAAATGTGGCTAATTACCATAAGTCATTATTCAATTGATGCTTAGAAGACAAAAAGGTTCAAATATAAAAATATTTTTAAAGGAAAATAATTCCCTTTTTATCTCCTTGAAATTGTCTACTCTTGGTGAAATAAATACCTACAAAAATCTCTAAAATTGTCTATCAACATACTTCAAATTATTTACATATGTTCAGTCGAAAATTCAGAAAAAGTTTCAAGAATAGGGGGAAAATTCCCCATCTACTAATGTCTATGCCTTGTCACTTGACATGACCTATAGAAAATATTCTTTGGAAATGGGTCTGTGATAAATTTTGAGTCAGTGTCCATTCACTGTGAAAGAGACTTGTCCATCGTCAATTTTTTTGATCTTAACAACCCCATTATCATACACGATGACTACCTCATAAGGACCCAACCAATGAGTGGTAAGTTTTCCTTTGAAAGTTTTAAATTGGGAGTCAAACAACAAATCCCAATCACCAGGTTGGAAGTGTTTCTTCTTAATAAACTTGTCATGCCACTTGCTCCTTTGGTTTTGAACTAACATTGTTCGTTGGATAGCATCTTGCCTAATCTCATCCAACTCATTTAATTGTAGGGATTGTTGTTTCTGAGCCTCATCTAATTTTAATCCGAATTCTGCGGTAATACAGAAAGTCGTTACTTGGAATTCTATTGGTAGAAGTACTTGTTTTCCATACACTAGGCCATAAGGGGTATGCCCAGTGGTGTTCCTCCAGGTGGTTCGATATGCCTACAAATCCTCTGGAAGCCTATCATCCCAATCCTGATGGTGTAATTGAACAGTCTTTGTTAAGATATATTCCAAAACTTTGTTTGTGGACTCTACCTGACCATTAGCTTACAGGTGATATGGAGAAGACTTGTAGTGCTTGATCCCATATTTCTCCGTTAATTCTCTCATTAGCTTGGAAGTGAATTGAGTGCCGTTGTCTATAACAATTTCATGAGGAACAAAAAAGTGAGTAAATATGTCTTCATAAATGAGATCAACAATAGATTTTTCATTATCCCTAAAGAGAGATTTTTCTTCTACCCACTTGGTGACATAATCTGTACAAACCAAAATATAATTATTCTTACGAGACATGGGTGAAATTGGTCCTACAAAGTCAAGGGCCCATTTCTTGAAAGGTTCTATCATTACTTGGGCACGCAAGGGAATTTCATCAGCTGACATGGCTTTGACATCTATCACAACTCCTCACATATTTGGTAGCATCATTAAAAATGCTAGGCCCATAGTAGCATGAATGTAACACCTTATATGCTATACATTTGTCGAAAAAATGGCCACCACATGGTCCATCATAACAACTTCATAGGATTTATGGTATCTCATCTTCTTGGAAACATCTACGAATAATCAAGTCTGGACCAGTACGAAAAAGGTCATGGCCAACCCAAGAGTAGTTAGCACTTTGCATGATAATTCTATGTTTTTCATGAGGTGACAAATGAGATGGTAACTTCCTAGTAGCCAAATAATTTTCCATGTCTACAAACCATGGGGTATTTCCAAAGAGGGAAAAAATATGCTCATATGGGAAACTATCATCGACGAGAATATCATCACCCTCATGTTTTATGCATGAAAGAAAATCAACTACCAAATTATCCTTTCCAGGTCATTCAAGGACGGTGATATTGAACTCTTGCAATAACATGAGCCACCTAGTCACTCGGCCATTGGTAATGGGTTTATTTATAAGAAATATAATGGCAGAGTGATCTGTATGTACAAATACTTTGTAACCTATGATGTAGTGGCGAAACTTATTTATGGCATGGACTACTGCCAAGAATTCCTTTTCAGAAACTGTATAGTTTAACTTGGTAGGGGACAAGTTCTTACTCACAAAATAAATGGCATAGGACTGATGGTCTTGTTTCTGCCCTAATACTCCTCCCATTGCAGTATCAGAGGCATTAGTGGATATGTGAAATGGAAGGGCCCAATTCCCCCCCCTAAGAAATGGTGCCACAAATAACTTAGCTTTCATAGTTTCAAAGGAAGTTTGACACTGATCAATCCAAAGAAAGTCAACATCTTTTATTAACAATCCAAACATAGGTGCAACAATATTTTTGAATTTTTCAATAAATCACCAGTAGTATCCAACATGTCCAAGAAAGTTTCTGACCTCTTTTTGAGTCTTGGGGGGTGGAAGTCTGACGATTACCTCAATTTTAGCAGGATTGACTTTAATCCCTTCAGATGAAACATGATGTCCTAAGACCACTCCTTCAGTGAACAACATTTTACATTTTTCATGACTTAAGGATAGGTTCATTTCTTGACATCTGATAAGGAATTTTTCTAGATTCTATAGGGATTCCTGGTAAGTATTTCCATATACTGTAAAGTTGTCCATGTATACCTCCACACAATCATGAATAATATCTAGAAAATATCCCTAGCATTGCTCCTTGAAATGTGGCAGGAGCATTACACAACCCAAATGGTAATACCCTATAGGCATAGGTTCCCTAAGGACAAGTGAAGGTAGTCTTGTCCTGATCCTTGGGTGCTATGAGAATTTGGTTGTACCCGCTATATCCATCTAAAAAGGAGAAGTATTTCTTTCCTGACAGGGTATCCAAGACTTGGTCAATGAAAGGAAGAGGAAAATAATCCTTCAGAGTGGCCTTATTAAGCTCCCATAAATCGATACAAATTCTGTATTTCCTGATTACTTTATTTGGAACCACTACAAGCGGGCATACCCATTTACTATTGGAGATGGGATAAATAGATACGACATTCAATAAATTTTGTATCTCCTCTTTTACTATATCCTCGAGTGTCGGGTTCATCCTTCTCTGGGGTTTCCTAACAGGTGTTACTTCCCCCTGGGTATATATGTGATGAATGCATGTGTCAGGGTGTATACCCTTCATGTCAGTGTATTCCTAGGTGAATTCCCTTGTTTGTTCTTTAAGGACATTTACTAACTGCTTTTGTTGGTCTGCATCTAGTCCAAAATTTATATGTAGAAATTTCCCTGGACTAATCTCATAGGGCATGGTATAAGATGTGGCAAACTCATCTATCTCAAAGATAAAATATGTTGAAGACAAAATCGATGGGTCCAACTGTTCCTGAAATTATTCCCCAAACATGTACTCAAATTAGGGAAAAGATTGTGGAAAATCAACACATGTGATAGCAAAAATAAACTGGTTTAGCACATTTTCCGTTGTTTTCTCTTGAAGTGCCTAGGAATGATCACTTGGAAACACGGGTTCTTCCCAATCCTCATTCTCGTATGGACATTCAAGCCACCATATATTTTCCATGATAGGTTGAGCTGGTGGGTATATGGTGAGCTTATGTATAGAGAGTCCATTTGAGATGGTCATTTCTCCTTCTCTACAACCAATAAATTCATTGGCTATGTCCAACCAAGGTCTTCCCAAAATAACAGGATGCCCTTTGGTAGGATCCTTTGAATGAATGACAAGAAACTCTACTAGGTACTCCCATGAAGCTAATGTAACTATGATATCATCCAATATTCCTTCAGGTATAACCTTTGTCTTATCTGCTACTTCAAAAATAGTTGGGGTAGGTCGAAGAAGAGGTTTTAACTATAATTCCTCCAAGGTAGTAACAATCATAACATTGATGGCTACCCCTAGGTCTATGAGAGTGTTTCCTATGGGAACCTTATTAATATTTATGGTTACTACGGGTTCCTTGGGTTCCCATATTTTCCGACCCTAGGCTGCTCTGATATGTACTCAAAGAGTTCTCCTATCAAATGTATTTTTGGAGGATCCTTCTGCTTCCTTCCTGGATTCTTAATACACAATTATTTGACCACCTTACTGTAAATTGGAGTGTCCTTTATGGCTTGTAGCAAGGTAATTTTGACACAAATATTCTTCAATTCATTCAAGATGTCAAATTCTGGTTGAGTGGTAGGTTTCTCAATCACTAATCTTTCTAGATAAGGAGGGGCCTTTGTAATTTGTGAAGGTTCATTTTGGGGAATATTGGGTTCCTGGTATTTAGTAATGATAACATATTCCCACTTAGTGTCATCCATGGGTTGTTTGTTGGTTTCCTCTTATTCTTCTTTCTGGATGACTACTGAAGGCCTCTACATGTCCATAACTTTTCTCGACCTTAGTTGAATCTCCTGCAATGGAACATGAGAAATAACATACGTCGGAAAGGCTTGCATCTCAACATTGTGAATATTTTGAGTGGGTTTTTTATTAGGGTTGGGAACTGGTTGTGCTACTAACAATGTCGGTCTCAAGGAGCTTGCATTCTGGTATTGTTGCGGTTTTTGTGGAATAGGAGGTAAAGGTGGGGGAACAAAACCTCGAAAAATCTGTGGGATGTTTGGTCTCTTCAGAGATTGATTTATCTCTTTGAGTTGTGCTAACCCTTACTTTCTGGTATCGATCTTTGAATTTTATGGGTGGAGTGTTCCTTCCTCCAAAATTTTTAGAAGGAACCTTGGTCAAAAGTTTTGGTTTTGTTTTAATGTATCTGCCCTTTGGGTCCCTAGGTTTGTTCATGAAAGAAAATAAAAAGAAAAACTACCATTGGGTTTGGTGGAACCTACTATAACAGATGCGCAGGTTCTAACCTCTCATCTTAAAGTCCCGCAACCACCAAAATAATGCTAAGGTTCAGAAATTATCTACTCCCTAATTATTTCCTACCTTAAGACAAATCCCCAATTAAATTGTCAACTTAGAGTTGTGGCACTGTATTAGCCAAGGCAAAAAATATAATGGAAGTATTGTCTAACTAAGGGAATGGTCTATCTAAGGATCAATCTACTTAAGAAATGACTCTTTTATTTTTATCAATTAGCAAATCCTATTAATGAGCTTGAACTATTTACCCTAAGCAGCTTCAACGATGGATTATTTCTAAAGAAGAAAATCATAACCTAATTTAAACAAGTTAATCTATTTAACCTAATGAGAAACAACAAGTAAATTACTTTTGATCTTTTATATTTAAGCAAATAAGCAAACATACAACTAACCTATCAAGACTATTTCAACAAGTAAACTCTATTCTTAAAAAGAAACTCATAATCATTTCTATTTTTCAAAAGATAAATCTTACCCTACTTAATAAAAAGGCATCATGACTATATTCAGATTCTAATTAATCAAAACTATTCTTAATTTGCAATAACAAGAAAAGAGAATTCAAAGATGATGATTATGTATTCGGTGCTGAATAACATCACAATGGCATCTGACTGTTAGTGACAGTTCAAGAGGAATTAATTCAATGCTGACTTATACAGAGAAATGGAAACTGTGAATCAAGCAATCTAACGAAATCTTTGCCATCATAGAAGCAACACTAAGTATCTTGGAAATCCATGTGATCTCTAAATTTCATGCATCAATCATCAATGATTAAAAATCACTCTTATACTAATTAAAGCACACGCTTATGCTAACTGAAGAAAATTTACAAACTTATGAACTTATGACTAAAAATATTAATTCAAATCCAATCTTCTAATTAAAATTGTAATTCAAATCTATAACCGAGATTTTATAAATTAAACTGGACTAATCCTATCATTAAAATTTAGATGTCCAACTAGAATGATTTTAGAAACACAACCCCCAAAATCTATTTCTATCGTAGCATACTAAAACAAGATTAATGAACCAAATATATCTATGAAAACATAACTAAACTGATAATTAAATCTAACTTGATTACAACTAATAAAACTTTCAACTATTAATCCATCGAAGCTTGCAAACAATACTAAATTAAAACTCTGTTTACACTAATCCTCTGTTCAAATAATAATCTGTTTTAATTTGCAGAAACCAATTTAAAACTTCAATACATCATCTAAGTTAGTAGCCTGCAGGGAAATTTCTAAGAAATAAGAAACACATCATGACAAATAACCAGTTACTATAAGCAATCTGCATTTTAAAGACAGATGAATTAGACAAGCAAGTTACAATTAGCATGCACAATAATCAAAACTAAAAGATAAATACAACAAAGAGACAATGTAAATTCTAACTAAGAAAATGAAACACACGATATATCTATCTATACAGTCACCCAGACCACTGGTGGGCCCCCCAACAGGTCGTGGCTACTCTTCAACAACAAAACGTAGGCTTAACTCAAAGCAATTTTGTCATTAATTAAAAACGCAGTCTGGAACACGATTTTGCAAAAGATGTCTAAATTACAGAATGAAACTTCTTCTTAAAAATTATGTTTGTGGTCTTGCCACTGCTAGTGGTATTTATAGGTGAATTACAGTTTGAGAGGTTGACCACTGGAAGGGTCAACCTCCTCTAAAAATGGAAAATCCATTAAATGCGCTTTTAACAACTTTGGTTTCTATAAAATCCATGATCCAGTCAACAATCAACATAACCACCCAATCTGAGGTGTAAGGATCTCTGTAGTTGGAGGCAACGAGGGTGCACACAACCTAGATCGTCAATTCTCCTACCACAGGCCGCCAATGTATGAATCGCCAACTCATCTGCGCTCTGAGTGCTGGATCACATGCCAGATGGACCAGATGGGGTGCTGGATGAAGTGCCGAACGAGGTACCGAATGGAGGATCGGACTGCGAATTCACCCTGTTACACACATATCATGCATTAAATCCTTATAACCATCAAACTGAATTGAATTTAACTCAAAAACATTGTAAAACATTGATTACACATACCTGATATAAATCCATGATGAATCGATATAAAATCCTTTGAAAACTCCTTCAAAATGGTCAATAACATATATAATATCGGTGCAAAAAGGATTCAACCATCGTAATAAAAAAATCAATATACGAGCCCAACAAATGTCATAGAACTTTTCAAATGATAATCCTTTAAAGATCTCAACTTGTTAGTCAAAGTATTTCTTGGTTAGGAACAACAAGTTGAGAATCAATTTTGGGTCTTGGACCTCATTGGTGCTCTCGGCTAGGTCTATCTCAGTCAGCCTTTTGAATAATTATTCTCTTCTTTTTATGGCTTGACTGCACGCTTGGAAAATAATATTCAAGTTTTTAACCTTTTCCTTCCAACATGCGTTCAGTTGTTTTATCCGGTTCAGAGAAGGGATATCCTCCTCTCTTCTTCTCAAATATGTCATATTGGTAACTTTAAAACTGAAGGGTACAATCACGTCAAGGTAAAATCCTTCTTCATTTTTTAAATCCATCTGTAAATATTCATGGAAGGCATGTGCCCTCTTTCCAAAAGAAACCATGTTATTTGACATCTCCCAAGACTATGTAATGATTTCCATTATTTTCTTGATGTTCTTATCCACATAGGGCCTGGCTGATGTGATTAATATTGAGGATCCTTTCAGTTTAGTTGCGGGTGTGGTAGGCCCAATCATTGCTAAAGGACTAGCAAGTACTGGGAGATGCATTAAATATTATTCCAATTCTTTGACTCTTTCCTTTAACCTGGTGTTCTCTGCTTCAAGGCCTCCAATAGAATCATCTAGAGCATCTCCAATTTCTCAGTGAATTTGGGAAATTTGGGAAGGCCGCATGTTCCATAGGTTCACCTTTGAACGATATTTCCCCTTTTTAGTCTTTACATTTATTTTCTCAATAATTAAATTTTTGGACTCACTATAAAAAACAACGCTCTGAAATACAAAATAATCTTCTTCATCGAAGGTCTCGCTCTCAATTATTTCCATCAGAGGATTCTAGTGAGCCATTTCCTCTGGATGATCAATGTTGGGGAACACTTTTTGATGTCAATCTCAATTTCCATATCTTCGAGGGAGAGGCCATGGATGTTTCTTTCGACTCGAGGTTCTTCGTCTTCTTGCACAATATTTTTTATTTTCTTCATCAAGGGAAGTTTATGGGAGATTTCAATTTTTCCTGAAGGAGGGTTCTTATATCCAACTCCACCTGAAGACACATGGGTCAATTTCTTAACTGGGTGTGCCGTTGGAGCACTTCTCTGAGATGTTGTGCTTTTTGGAGTGACAGTTGGGGATTGGGCACTCTTCTCGCTAGGACCTTTTCCTTTCTGTTTGTACAATTCATTGGTGCTGAGTATTGTTTCCAGGTCGCCAGTGTCACGAGTAGGAGTACCCAAGTCATTATCTCCATCTTCATTCAGAACAATATTAATAAAATAATTGCTGAAACCAATTTCCAGTAGATGTTCTACAAAAATTACGCTAGGGTTGAACCATTCTATCCTTTTATCATATCTTAGATTTAGGCTATGGAAGTGGCTTGCAAATTCATCAATCTTGTTCATATTTCTTAATATGAAGTCCCCAACTTTCCAAGGCAGAGGTATGCATTGTTTTTTTCTCTTTTCATGGAAAAAATGCAACCAACAATTGTACTGCCTTGCTACTTCAGTAAAAAACATTTTGTTAGATATGTGGCATGGAAGGAAGGAATGATTTTCCTTGGAAACAAAAATCCTTATGAAATTGTAATTCTCCATTTGTTCTAGTTTTCCCTTTCTATCCAGGAACTTACTCACCTGGTCAGACATTCGGGGGGCGTCTTTTCCAAAAAACAAACCTTTAAAAACTGAGACAAAGTCATTAAAAACTTCATAAAATTGCTGGGAGGCTTTGTGCCTCCATAATGTTTGATACCAGAAGGTTACCGGGTCAAATTCACACTTTACCTTCTTACACACAGATAATCTCATAAACAGACAACAATGTGCTATCGAGAAAACCAAATAAGAGGACATACATAATTTCTTCTCCTTTTTATATTGTGATAATTGGGAAGATATTTCAATGGAAATCAAGTTTCCCCAATTGAATATGGCCTGTTCCTTGACCGTGAAGTATAAAAAGTAAATAATAATGCGAGAAACACTGGATGTAGCTTCTTGTCCTTTTACCCTCATGAAAATCCAAGCAATTTATCGGAAAGGATTTTTAA
This sequence comes from Picea sitchensis, assembly GCA_010110895.2. Taxonomy (NCBI): domain Eukaryota; kingdom Viridiplantae; phylum Streptophyta; class Pinopsida; order Pinales; family Pinaceae; genus Picea; species Picea sitchensis. The sequence continues at coordinate 49,896 of SNQJ01S0050197.1, forward strand.
ATGAGACAACCTATAATCTCATGATGTCCTCAGGGATGATCCCAGGGTTCTCCAGGAACTTAGGTAAGAGCTCTAACCCATTTTCATGCTTCTTTAATAATTCTCTGCAATCTTCACACTTGAAGGTAAGTGTTGGTTCAAGAAGTCTCAACATCTTACGAAATACTTGAGGCAATAAAGAGACATGGGAATGGTACCACAATTGAATGATCCACTGGATTGGACTATATCTCTCAGTGCACTAGGTGACCAACTCCTTACAGTCGAAAAACTTCAGGATTCAGCTTGCACAAGCAATTCTAGACGTCCAGATTACTTCCTTTTGGGAAGAAGGGGACGAGTAATAAGAATATGCTCTAGACCACTGAAAGTTTTGGTTCTCACACCCAGAAAGTGTTCAATGTATCTCCAAAAAACTGTTGTAGAGTCGCTGCCATAAGTTTATGGAAACTTTCCTTTTCTCAAGATAATGTTTAAAATGAACGCTTGAGAGGGATAATATAATCCTCCGCAAATCCCGTTTTAATGCGTTTTAATAGGAGATCTCCTCAAGATCTTTTCTTATTAATGGAAATATTTATGGAACCTGCATGATGAGTTGTTAGAATTAAAGCATACTAAATGTGTATTCGTAAACATGTGAAGGTGTCAGGGATGGACGAGAGCGAAAAAGGATTTGAGGATTTTGTGAACCCGGGAACTCGCGAACCCATTACCGTAGAAGGTTAAAAAATGACTAAGTGTTGTAACAAAGTCAGTCAGACTTAACAAAGGAGGAATGATATAGTTGGAAGCTCGGGGAGTCTAGGGGTCAAAATGTAGATCGTGGATCTTATGGATGTAAAACGTGTATCACAGAACATGGGGTATAAGAGTTCGACCCCGCCAACCCGGGAACCCGCAATTGCAAAATCGGATAAGTATAGGATAACGCGGTGGTTGGTTGGAATTGTGATGTGAGGGTGTGAATGGAGATGAGGGTCCACAAGTTCGACAACTCGGGAACCCACTGTTCTGAAAAAAGACTAAGTATAGAACTAGAAAGGGAGAGTAGAAGGGAAAAAGAAAAAGGGGAAAACAAGTAAGTATAGAAGAGGGAAAATAAAGGGAGAAAATAAGTTGGGAAAATAGAAAAGGGGAGGGGAATTTTGGAACTGGGAATTGATCTCAACAGAAAGAAGAATCAATTTAAAAATGAAGAATGCAAACTCACTCTACAAGATAAATACAAGAAACATGGTTGGTATGTTGACAGTGGTTGCTCAAAGCACATGACAGGTGATGAAGACAAGTTTCTTACATTGAGAAGGGAAAGAGATGGATCAATCTACTTTGGAAACGATAAATCATCCAGAATCATTGGAAAGGGCATAATCAAAATTGGAAGAGAGAACACCAAGGAAGAAAATGTTCCACTAGTAGAAGATATGAAACATAATATTCTAAGTGTAAGTCAAATGTGTGACCAAGGCCACAAAATTTTGTTTGATTCACAGAAGTGTGCGATAAGAAAATGAGGTTCAGGTAAATTGGTTGCAACAATTGAAAGAACTTCAAACAACATATATGTAATAAGTGAGATTGAAAATGAAAAGTGTTGTCTAGGAGAGGAAGATGAAGTTTGGCTATGGCACATAAGAATGGGTCACATAAACTTCGATAACCTTGTCAAATTCAAGCCAACCAACACATTATGCAAGCATTGTCAATGAGGAAAAAAAACAAAGACCAGGTGCAAATCAAAGGAATAATCAATGAAAAGACCACTGGAAATTGTGTCTACTGATCTAGTTGGATCAACTAGAACAAAGGGTTTAAAAGGTGAGAAATACTTTATGTTATTAGTTGATGATTATACAAGAATGATTTTAGTTTGTTTTCTCAGGAATAAATCAGAAGCATTTGAAAACTTCAAGGTATACAAGGAAATGGTTGAAAATGAAATGGATTAAAAAATCAAATGCTTAATATCAGACAATGGAGGAGAGTTTACTTCAAAGGAATTTATGGATTTCTGCAACAAGCATGAAATAAAAAGGCAATTCTCTTTCGCTAGAACACCTCAACATAATGGAGTTTTTGAAAGAAGAACATGAGAGTACATGAAATGGATAAAACAACGTTAATGAATTCTAAATTGACATATGTATTTTGGACACATGCAGTTCATACAACAATTCAAATTCAAAACAGAGTAATGCTCAGAATCAACAGTGACAAAACTCCCTATGAGCTATGGAAAGGAAGACCAAAAACTGTGAAGCACTTCAGAGTGTTCGGAAGCAAATGCTAGATCAAAACAAAATATTAAAGAATGGGAAAGTTTGAATTTCATGTGGACAAATGTGTACTTCTTGGTTACTCAAGTACAAGGAAAGCATACAAGTGTTGCAATCTAAGTCTCAACAAAGTTGTAGAAAGAATCAATGTAATAGTTGATGAAACAAGTGGACAAAAATTAAAGGAAGAAGAAAATGAATCAATGGAACAAGTTTACGAAGAAGAAGCAAAGGATGAAGAAGATATAGAAGGGGAAGATGAAGAAAATCATATAGAAGTAGAAGAGAAAGTTCAACAAGTACCTCCAAAGACACCTATAAAATTAGTACAGAAGAATCATCATTCAGATCCTATCATCAGGAACAAATATGCAGTAGTTGAGACTAGAAGAAAAATTCGTTCACCAGAACAAATGCACCTAGAACTCTTATATTCGATTGAACCAAACTGTTTTGAAGAAGCTAGCAAGGATGAATTCTGGGAAAAGACCATGAATGAAGAGTTGTATTAAATAGAGAAGAATGACACTTGGGAATTGGTTGCAAGACCAAGGTATAAGAATGTGATTGGCACAAAGTGGGTCTTCAGAAATAAATTGAATGAAGATGGATAAGTTACTGGGAACAAAGCTAGATTGGTATGTAAAGGATACACACATGTTGAAGGTACCGAATTGAAGAGATGTTTGTCCCAATTTCCAGAATGGAAGCAATCTGATTAATCTTATTTTATGCATTCTCCAAGAATATTGAAGTGTATCAGATGGGCGTAAAATCAACCTTTCTGAATGGGGAACTTGAAGAATTCTACATTGAGAAACCAGAAGGATTTCAACTATCAGAGAATAAATATTATGTGTGCAGGTTGAAGAAGGCCTTATATGTTCTAAATCAGGCCCCCAAAGCATGGTATTCCAAATTGGACATATATCTACATCAACAAGGGTTCAAAAAAAGGAAATGTAGACAACAACCTCTACATCAAGGTAAATCAAGATAGTATTTTATTAATTAAAGTTTATGTTGATGATATTATTTTTGGAAGTGATGATTATAGGTTAAGTCAGAAATTTGCAAAGGATATGAAAAATGAATTTGAAATATCATTACTTGGAGAAGTATCCTTCTTTTCAGGTCTTCAGTGATGTCAAAGAAACCAATTTTTATTTATTTATCAAACTAAGTATATCATAGAAATGCTAAATAGGTTTGGAATGGAAGATTGCAAACTAGTTAATACTCCTATGAAAGCCGGTTGCAAGTTAAGTAAATATGAGGATTCAAAGTCTACAGATTAGAAGAAATACATGTCAATGATTGAAAACTTACTTTATGTGACAACATCCATACCAGATGTAATGTAGGCAGTTGTACATGTGGCACGATTTCAAGAAACACCAAAGGAATCACATGTTCTAGAAGTGAAGAGGATATTCAGATATCTCAAGGGTACAAAAGAGTTTGGATTATGGTATCCAAAATAAAAGGACTTATCACTTATTGCCTACATAGATGTAGATTGGGCATGTTGCATTGATGACCGGAGAAGCACAAGTGGAGCAAAGTTATACTTAGGTGAGTGTATGGTATCTTGGCTAAGCAAGAAACAATGATAAATATCATTGTCTACAACTGAAGAAGAATATATTGCAGCAGTAGCAAGTTGTACACAGGTTCTATGGATGAAACAAACTCTGATAGATATACAGGTTGAGTATGATGAGCCCATTCCAATGTATTGTGATAATACAAGTGCCATCAATATCTCAAAGAATCTAGTGATGCACTCAAATACAAATAACATTCCAATCAAGTATCACTTTCTACGAGAACATGTTGCAGAGAAGAACATTAGAGTTGAGTATGTGGGAAGAAAAGAACAGGTTGCAGATATCTTCACAAAACTGCTTCCAAGGGAAGTCTTTGAGTATCTTCGCCAGAGACTTGGAGCATTTTCTACTCCAAAATGAATTCTTTTGAATGCTTATCTTATATGTCTTAGATTCACACAAGGAAGCACCATAAAGAGGACAATTCAGGTTGGGGGAGCACTTTCAGGAAGAGATCGGTCAGGGGGAGTAGCCCCAAGGACAATTCAATTGTGGGGAGAAGCCCTGGATGGGAAGTCACCTTTTCCATTGATGTCAAAGGGGGAGAGATTCATCAGATGTATGATAGAGATTTATATTCTTGGAGAGAGAGAACCAAGACATATTTCCAGAGGGAGAAATAGTCATAGGGGGAACATCAACGATATGAATTCAATGTTGCATCAAAGTGTTTCCATAAATGCCAAAGGGGGATATTTCTGATTAATTGGGTTGGTTTTCATTGATGTCAAAGCTTGAAGAAAGTCTGGTAGAAAATTCCGGTAGCCCCAATCGGTATGGTTACAAGATTGAAGTTTGTTTGATGTATAATGGTATGAAGGGTAGTATGTTTGTAGGTAAAACTATTCTAGATGAATAGTACATGTCATGCCATTTCTGGTGATATGTGGGACGTCATGTAACTCCTCAGGGTTAAATAGTTATGGCCTTGTGAAGTTAGAGAACCCCGATGAGTTATCTAGAAGGTCAAAAAACAAGATTATTCTAGAATCCTCTAGAAGAAGTTGACTAGTCAAGTGGGTGAAACTAGGAGTTAATCATGGGTTAAGTTGTTGCAATAAGAAAATAATTAGAAATAAGTTAGTTGCAACTAGAAGTGGAGAACTTACTATTTGCAACAAAGTGGGTTAGAAGTGGACAAGTGATTAGAAGTGGGTTATCCCTAAAAGAAGGAAATTGGGTTAAGTTGGTTAGAAGGTAACCCCTCGAGGAAGCTACATGGAATTATAAATAAGAGAGCAAGGCTCTCCTATTAGCACCTATTGAGCAGATTGAATATATATTATTGTGTAAAGTTTATTGTAGGTACTCATTGATACATCTGAAGTTGTGCAAGTCTGAGGTAACATGAAGGGTTGACATAGAAAGTTTCGGAGTTTCAAAAATATTGAAAAACGATGGTTTCTGAGATGTACACAGGATAACAATACAATAGGCTGCGTACATACATGGGCTAACAATATAATAGTGTGCATATATACGCGAGATGACAGTATAATAGGGAGTTTACATGAGGGTAAAGTCATAAAAAATTGAGAAGATGAAGATGCCAGGTCTCTAGAGTCTGAAAGAAATCTCCCAGGAAGGACTACAATGATTAGGTACATCATATCTATCTACTGGTTCAAAAGGTATATCTTATTTCTATGAGTAGTTGAATTTTTTTGTCTACATGAAAAATGGTTGTGGGGGTTTCAGGATTTTCCCTAGAGAGATTATTGACTGCATGGGAATTTCTGTATAATTCATATCTATAGAAACATAGTGCTGGTATAATCAATATTTATCATTGATAAATCTTGTTAGTGTTGAAGAACACCTTGTATTTCTTGGAATATGGTTAAGGGTTTTTGTGGTACATGGTTGAGAGATTGTATTTTTGAAGTGGTTGATGTATTGATAAGCTGCATATCGGTAAGGGTTTGCTGTCTAGTACATGTGAGGTTTATTATACTCATTCATGATTATACTTTTATGGCACATGAATAGAGAGATATATATACACTTGGTTAAGGGATATGTATGAGGATGTATGCACATGGCACAACTACAGGTTGGACACAATGAAAAGTTCGATGTTGAGTTGACAAGAGGTAGCATAGAGTCCGAGTTTCAACAAAAGTGAAAAACCATAGCTTTCATAAGGCGTACACATGATACATTATCGATAGGCCACGCACATGCGCAGGCTTTGGTACAGACATAACATGTATATATGCATGTTGCAACACAGATAGGTCACGTACATGTTGGGTTTTGATTGGTACAGGATGATGATAGGTACATGTTGGTTACATGACAATGGAACATGTTGATTATAGGTTGTGTTGGCCCTTGACCAAGTTTTGGATATCCTTGGTCACTTTTGACCTATTTTGGGACTTCGACAGGCCGTCGAAGGTGGAGCTCAAGTCGAAGCGGAGATCGCGGGATCTCGACCCCTTGTTTAGGGATTTTTGGGTTTTGGGATATTTAACGGGCATGGGGATGTCGGCCCATGGTTTTACCCATATTTAGGCCCTTTTGTAATGTATAAATAGATAGCTAGGCGATGTAAGCTAGTGGTGAATGGGTATGTACCATGCTAAATGCAAGTGATGGTTGTAAATGATTTTTCCATACTGTATGAGACTTGCAAGGCTAAGTGCAAGCGACTGTAAGAGATTGTGTAAAGGCTTTGTGCTGTAACCTAACTCGGGGAAGGAGGATCTGGCGAGGTGCACACACAGATATCCTGTCTTCTGTGGAGTAGGATTTTGATGCTATATGCTTCTAAGAAGCTTGACAGAAGTCAATAAAGAAGAGAAGAGTTGGTGGATGTAGCCCTAGGCTGGGGGTGAACCACATATATCCTGTGTTGTGGTTTCTTTGTGCATTATGGTTGTTATGTTGTTTATTTGATTTATGCTTAGTGCCATAATGTATACTTAGATGGATAAGATATGATATCTTAGTGTTTAGTGTTATGAATGAGTGCTAGATATGACCTATGTTGATATGATTAGTACTTGAATGTATTAGATCTAGGTGAATATTGTGATGCTCTATTATTAGGGTTTATCTACACTGTAAACAAAGGTTGAATACTAATGAAATATAAATGCTAAGTGCTCTATTCAAGTGTTATAATCACATATATGTGTCTCAGCTAAGGTTGCATACATATGATTCCTTCAACCACCCCTGCTTCTACCTCGAGTGATACTTCATCTGCTTCACAGGTGTTGCCGAAAGGACTGGTAGTTAGGGTTTTGTTGGTGCACTGTTGAAGCGTTGAACCCTGGGTCTGCCCCTGTGTGCTAACAAATGGTTCCATTGCTGGGACCTGAAACTGTGATTGATGGGAACTAAAGAAAAGAGAGAGCTCTGTGCATAGATCTGTTGCTTTAGTGCGCAACATTCTACTTGACTTACAAAGCTCTGTGCTAAGAAAGGAATCAGATCTGAAGAAAAGATGTAAGATCAATAATTTTTTTTGATTAAAGAGGTAATATCTGAACGCTTTGTGCTTTGATAAAGGTAAGATAGGTGGATGTTTTTTTCTTCGAAAGTATGGATCTAGGTATTTTTGATAAATTTTGTCCCAGTCTGAGAACTAGGGCAAAGTTAGAAGAAAGAGGGTTTGATATGAATAAATATGATAGAAATAATGAAAGATATGTTATTCCTATGCATAGAAAGAATGTTTTGACTAAAAAATGGATGCAAGATCCTAGGAAGAATTTTCTGCAGGTTAGTTACTATGATCCCAGTGCGCAGTACAAGAAAGGCTAGGGATCATTTAAGAGGAAGAGAGGATTAACCCTTTGTTACAACTGCAGAAGGTTGGGCCATATTGCTAAGGATTTCCCTGATAAAATACCTAGTTGTCTTTGTTGTAAATCTATGGACCATGACGCTCTGGATTTCCCTAGAATGATTGCTAAGGTTGAAAGAATGAATATGAGACAAGAAAACCCGAAGAAAGGCCAAGAAACTGAGACCATGGCAGAACCCCAGAAAGAATCAGAGAATGTATTATTACAAATGAAAGAAACCCTGAATGATCACACAAATATCAACTTATCAGAGATCTTCAAAGAGAAAGAGTGCATAGAAACAAGAATAGGAGACTTCGAAATTGACTGTTTTCTAGATGAGGAAACACAGGAGAATATCATGATAGAAAGAACCTGGGAAATTTTAGGAAAGCCTGCTATGATTCCTTCATTTGGAGGAACATGATTATTTAGAGGAAAGATGATAAACCTATGTGGAAGACTCACCCACATATCTATGAGTGCTCATGGAACTTCAACAGAAGAAGAATTTGAGGTTGTTAAATTTATTGAGAACAACACCCCATTTTCTATGTTACTAGGAAAAACCTAGATTGAGAAAGATCAGATCCAAAGAAAACAAGAAGAGGAAGCTCTAGAATAGAAAAAGAAAGAACTAAGAGACTTCATGGCTAAGAGAATAACACACTTACTGAAAGAACAAGAAAACCAGTCGAAGCTACCGAGGACTAGAAATATGGATGTCGAAGATGAAAAAACCTAGGAAGACTTAAAATATCTATCTACACAGGAGAATAGAGCACCTACCCCGGAAAAAGGAGAAGTACTACTCTCTAACCCTATGAAAGAATCTCAACAATGCGAAGTTATTATGCCAAGAGGAGATACGAATCAGAATGGGAAGATGAACCTTGTAACACAGATCACAGGGAAGAAGGCTAGAAATCTCAACAAGAAGAAAGCAAAGTTGGAGAAATTACATGAATTTCTAGAGAAGAATTCGCAGAAGGAAGGTCTCCAGAATTTGAACTTCGCTGGAATATCAGAGAAACTCAGATTGGCACTTCGCCACGACGAAGTGATATGACCATTGGAGGCATTATAACTGTTAGACTGACATTCCTGAATGGTTAGAACAACAATTATGATTAGAAAGCTCACCATCGAACCGTTGGGACCAAACCGTAATGAACATAACTGCATTAATGAAGGTCTCTTATCCATTGGAAGGATCCATTACATCACTGTCTACTTATCCCGTCTAGTGTTGCACCGAGAACACTTTTGCCAATTGTGATTATTTGAGCCCATGGAGAACTAGCTGATTTTGTGTAGTGATCATTTGAGACCTTGCCATCCATTCCATTGCATTGAGTGTTTGTTCACCAGCCCGAGGTATCCGATCTTGAGCGTGCATGTCGGACGAGCTCAACGTTGTGGAGAAGTCACTAGAGGAAGTTTTAATCGATCTAATGGCAGAGAGAGTGATGTCCGTAGGAGTTCAAGCCTCATCGACGAGAGGAGTGCAAGCCTCCCCGTCGACTATTCGCAGATCCAGACCATCCCGAGTCACAAAGGAGAAAAGAACCACGCATAGAGATGACTTATCAAATGAGAATTTAATCCCATCTATCATGCCTGAATACATCCCACCCCTAGTCGGTGTGGTGAGTCATGACAATGTCCCAAGGGAATTTGACTACACAGTCATCACTGCATACCTCCCGAAGGGAATACAATCAGTCATGCCATAGTTGGAGAGGATTCCAACCTTGAATATAAGTGATTATAACCTAGGAGACCGCAAGACCTATGACATGCTCGTGCCTCACAAGTACTTAACTAAGACAAAGGGAAAGAAATCAAAGATCATTCCCCAGCCATGGACCATGGACATCGCGAGGTCCACTATATTGAAAGTGATGAAGATACCACATTTTGGAAGGCACCAGGAGGTTAACGTGTGCATTAAAATCATGTTGTCATTCTTCCACGATGGTTACTTATGGTTAGACAAGCATATTACCATCGATCCGGTGTTGATCCATAGGATCACCAGATTGAGCATACAAGGACCAGACTCACAAGACTTTTACCGATGGAAGGATGTAGATCATGCCTTGGCGGAGAAGATAAAAGACACCTATGGCGATGTAGAAAAGGGAATGTGAGGCTACAAGGTAGCCTCCATTCAGAATGGTGCAATGCGCCTTGCTTTCCAGTTGATCATTGGTAATCCAATAAGAAAGAAAATACTGACATAGGTCATGGGGTTTTTTTTTGACCTTGTTGGAAAGTGCGTGGAGGGATTACAGATGAACTAGGATAGTTACTCAGTCAACCATCTAGAAGTGGATTGTCGTGAAGATCAGGATCAGGGCTATGAGTTCCATTTTAGTTGGATCCTAATACTTATCACATTTACAGTTTGGGAGATACTGGAAGGTGCGACCTTCCCTAACATTGAGCCGTTCGAGACACTTGCTGCGAAGTTCACCACGCTCTGGTACTTGAGATATATGGGAAAATAGTGGCAGTCGAATGCAATATTCCATACCTACTACTTGCAACTAAAAATAGATATTGAGTCATTCCCTCGTATGATTTTGAACACTTTCTATAGGTTTAGGCCCCTTATGAAGTTCCGCGCAGATAGGCATTTTATATATATAACTACGCGTGCAGACGAGAGTAAAGAAGAGATTCGGTCATACTATAAGCTCACAGAGGAAGACCTAGAAGAACTAAATAAGGACTGATCTGCAAAGATCCTTATCCCTACTGACCCCACAAAACTGTCTGAACCCAAACTAATCAACTGCCCGGAGGCCACTCACGAAGAGCAGGACACACCTAGAACTAGGAGAAGGAAGAAGAATGAAGAGGTCCAAAATATGTGCAGTGAATTAGAAGAAACCACTTCAGAATCACCTGGATGAGAAGGTGATGACACAATAGATAAAGACGAGACCAATGGAAAAGAATATCAATAGAAGAAAGGTGAAGTAACACCACCTAGGGATCCTGTTGATGAGGCTGATCCGTCTAAGAAAAGGACGGTTTCCCCCACGAAACCTACTTCATGAAATAAGTCCAAAGATATTAAGACTAAGCTGCAGATTGCACTCATGCTCGATGAATTCGACTTCATCATCGAAGCTATATTAGATGCCTCGTAGGAAATTTTGTAGAACACTGAAGCCAAACAAGAAACCATGTATGATAGAATTAAGACAAAACTCAGAGGGGTACAACAGGCCCTTCAATCCAGTTGCGCAATTTCCACTACGTCCCCACCATCAGAAGAACCATAGTTGGGAGATGAGCTTACCGAACTCCAAAGAATAGCTGATGCGACCAAAGCTCACATTCGTCGCACACAAGAAGAAAAAGAACAGGCCACAGTGGCCTTGAAGCAAGCACAAGAGGAAGTAATAGAGCAACGCAGGGTTGCGTAGCAGGAGCAGGCTGCCCTCCAAGAAAAGTTTGAAGAGGAAAAGGCGCAGATCCAACATGAGAAAGAACAACTACTTGTGGAGTAGGTTGGAGTAAAAGAAGTAGTCAGTAGAGCACTTCGCTCTGTGACGGGCTTAGAGAAAAAGGAGGAAGACCCAATGGACCATCAAGTAGCATAGCTTGCTGAAGCCATCCAACAACTTCAACATTGAATAATAGATCTAGAACTACAAACAATACCAAGTACTCCACAGGATGTATGAGACCAAAGAGAGGCCATTGCCCAGAGCACAGTTGAGAGGATAAGAGAATTCACTTTGGAATGTCAACAACTTAGCAGTAGAAGTGCGCAAACTTGTTATCACTGAAATTTTGTCCGCAAATGGTTACAGGAATCCAACATCTTCAAACAACTATTAGTTCACCCATGGACCAAAATTACCAAAAAAGCATTTCCAAAAGGTAAAAAACTATACAACCAGTTATAAAATCAGGATGCACTATGACTGTACAGGGAACGCGCGCACATGAGCCATCAAGAAACGCAGGAAAAGCACACATGCGCACGATGTGCGATTGTGGATGCTAAAAGCCACACACACCTAAGAATGGCGCATTTATGATGTTGGTCGGCCTCCCACCCACTTCTGGTTCAGCTTCCAAGTCAATTTGACATCCAAATCTTGGCTGGATCCAACTGGGTGGCTAGTCAAAGACCTAAAGGTTCCCTAAACAACCCCTTTTCACACTAAAAGATGGTTGCACAATAGCTCAAAGTGGTGCTATAAAACAAGGCCATGGGTGCACTACATCTTCAAGGAATTCATTTGCAAGGTTATGCTGTAGCTATTCTCTTGGGGAAACCTCTTTTCTCATCAAGAGCATACTAGCACCATTCCATTTGGGCAATCCACATCACCTTTTGAGTGGGTTATCTTGGGATTCTTTCACCATTTCTTTCAAGTTTTCACATATTGTCGACCACATCCACAAATGGCGTCGACGACGTAGCCTCTACAAAGCTGACGCTACCCCCCACCAATGTCTCAATTGGTTACTCAAATCAATAATTTACCTCCTTGCGAAAGATGTGGCCGCCACCTTCCCCCAGACTGAAGAAGAAGCCATTATCAAGACCCAACAGTTCAAACTCATCTACACCCAATCTAGATACCTATACATGGTACTCCCGGATGCTGCAAGACCCATTCCATTTGGCCAAGAAAAACCTGGGATGTCTCACTCAACAGATGGATTTATTGGTAACACTACACACCACAACCCACCGCCTCAACAACCACCCATGTATGGCACACCTCAATATCCTACGGCATATGGAGGAATCCCTTATTATCCTCCTCCCCCTTATCAACAACCATACCCTATTTCCCTACCTCCATCCATAATTGGACCCCCACTGGCACCCTTAAACCGCCCACCTATCCAACCAAGTGTCGGTACTCCCTCTACCTCGGCCTATACCCTAAGCACTAGTGAAAGCGCAACGCCCTCCTATGTACCTTATGGAGCATCACCTCAACATAATCAGTACTTTCCATTTTCTGCCCCCCCACAGCCTATGGCTCCACCACAAGGACCACCACATGCTGGGGTTAATTTTGTTCAACCCTCTCCCATTCAACAATATCAAAATTTTGAACAGATGAACACAGTAAATCCACCCCATCAATCGAACAATACCAGAAAGAAAGGAAAAAATCAGAACAATAATAATCCAGGACCAGGAGGAAACCAGAACCAACCCCAGCAGAACCAGTCTGCTGGGGGAAACCAAAACTAGGGGAATCAAAACCCCCAAGGGGGAAACAACAACAAACGTCAAGGAAGGAACAAAAACAATGTTAGGACCACCTTCCCTTGTGCCCTTTGCGGTGAGTTTGGTCACTATACTCACCATTGCCCCCAAATCCCTGACTTTAAGCGGATGAAAGATTCTGTGAATGGACCACGTTCCTCATCACCACCCACACCTTAGCAGGCCCCACAACCATATGTGTAGCAACCCCCCCCAGCTGTACTAAAAAACCCCATCCCACACCAAGGGGTCATAAATACCTAACTAGACATGCAACCTACCCCACCACAGTTGGGATAGTATCCCAATATGGGCACCTCTGCCATTCACACTATCCTCCTTACTAGTGAGGAAGAAGTCCTTCTGCAAATGCGCAGTCGTCAGTATAGAACACCCCATGAATCTTCTCCCACCACCTCGAAAGAAATTCCAGTCACAACCAAACCCCCTCTCATAATTCCTCTCCCTAATACTGAAACCCCCCTTCGTATTCCTTGCATCCCATTGTGCATGAATGTCCACAATCCTCAAGCTAGGGAAGCTCATAATTACAGTTTGGTTGATGACTTGGCACAATCTCCGACTGCCATGTCAGTCTTAGAAGTCCTTCAACCTTGTCCGACCCAGTGGAAGTCCTTACTTTCTTCCCTGGGAGCAATCGACCCTGCCGATACCCGACTCATCACATTTGACCTCAACAAAAGAGAACCTCTCCTCCCCGCTCTTATTTCTTTTCAAATCCCTGTAAAAATTCGGAACATTATAGTTCACTGATGCATCATTGATGAAGGCACATCCACCTGTATCATGTCCAAATCCGTATGGAAGAAACTTGGTTCCCTTGAACTCATACCATCTTCCATTACCTTAAGATCCTACGATGGCAGACCCTCATCCCCCGAAGGAATCTTCCAAAATGTCCCCATCGAGCTCGGGGGAAAAACCATTCTGATTGACATCGAGGTTATCGATGCCCCACTCAACTACAATATCTTGTTTGGTCGTAGCTACATGTATTCTATGAAGGTCATTGCCTCTTCTGTGTTCTGAACCATGATGTTTCCCCATAATGGAAAGATCATTACCATTGATCAAGTATCACATTACGAGCCTAACCCTTCATCCAACATCGATAACATCCTCCCTTTTATCCACACTAATCCCGATGCCTATCTACTCATTGAGATGGGCCCCAAAATCTTCAAAGACCCATCCTTGCTAGGGACATACCATGGAGCACCAATGCTCCTCCATCCCTCAGCACAAATCTGTGTTGTATCCTCCAATGGAATGACAACTGAAACTAACCTCCCTCCCACCGAGGCCTCTTTCATCCATGACGTCCCACTAGTCGCAAAATTTCTCCCTCAGGAATCCCCTGGAACTAATTCATCTTGAATCGTTCATGATATTCCCCAGGGCCAGATCCCGGTTTGGGAAACAGTCCCCCAAGCCATTACCCAAATCCCATTCTTTTACCCCCCACCAGGTGTACAAGCTTTCCAGGTCGCTGCAACGCTTACCCTTCCTAATATGGTGTTGGAAATCCCAGTTTGGTATTTACATCCACCTGAGACGGTTCCTCAACCATCCCTCCCTCCCCAAACAGAAGGAATCTCGATGCATATTCCCATACTCACTCCCACCATACCCCCTACACCCCCACTCACTAACCCCCCTGCTACAGATAGGGGCAGGTGAAAGAAGAAGGAGCCCACAACTCCACTTCCCCCATGCGTCCAACCTCCTTGTGCGCTATGCGAGAAAGACAGACACCCCACCGACAAATTCCCATCTCTCCCTGAGTTACGTAATCTCATCCAACTCCCTCGAGCACCACCACCGCTCGTCGCTTCCTCCAGTATTGCTGCTATCTCACATAGCACAAGTAACAAAGGACCGCGAACCAAATTCGCATGTGCCATCTGTTCATAATATTTCCATTACACACACCACTGTCCAGCGTTACCTTAATTTCGACAGACACTAACAACTGTACGCCATAGATTTCAGCAACAACACACCCCAACTCCTGTCACTGACATCCAATATGTCACAAACTCAATCAACGAATGCATGAGATGTCCTTTCTCTCTATGCGAATCACTTGATCATTTCACATATCAATGTCCTATGATCATTGAATACAGGCGTCATCAACTGACCCCTATTCAAAATCATACCCCCCCTCCTCCAACAGACCCGATAAATACCCTTACCCCATCAATTGATATGGTTCATATTTTCCCACCAGAACCTGAGGCACTCTGTTCTCCCTCATGGTTCCTAGATGATTTATATGAGGAGTTACCCCCAAATCCCCCCAATTCTCCAATTCATTTCCCCACAAACATTCTACGCTCGACTACCATTTTTAACCCACAATACTTGGATATCTGGTTTATGTCAAGAAATCCATCGCAATATCCTCTCTAACCACTATAGCAACAAGTAAAAATGAGGTGGCAATGTGGGCCCTATAGCTATATATAGGCCCTTTTTTCCAAACTTCCAAACTCAATTCTGGGAGCTCCGAGCGTCCATTTTTCGATCCGTCTTCAGCCACGGGATCAACACCCCGTCATCTACATCAAGATAGTCCCCGGGCCATCTTAATCCTTAGCCCCCAGGGAGCCATTTTTCCATACCCCATTCAGGTACGCATGCTCATGTTCAAAATTATCAAATAAACGGTTATATGTTCGATTATCTTCAGATATTGTTCACATCGGGTATTTGGTTTCCATGTGTGTAGTTACTTGGTCATCACACACTAGTGCGACCCCTTTAGGTATATAATCGACACTGGCATGTAATCATCCCCTCTGAATCTCAATTGCATCTCCAGTCACACCCTCTAAAATTTTCCTTTAGGGTCCCTATATCCAGCTCTGCAGTACTGTCACCTCCACTGCATTTTGGGTACTGTCACCCGGTAGCACTCTCCCCCACATGAGTTGTCCCATTCATACCCCCCCTTAGCACTTTGACACTCATGTTGTTTTCAATATTTAGGGATGGGAGTCTTGATAGTATTACATCATGTTGCGAATCAGCCACATACTCCTTCTCCTCATTTTTCTAGCCTACCCAATGGACTCCAAGGGAACTTCCTCATGGTTTTATTTTGACTGCACTCCCGCAACATCATTTACCATCCATTTCATCCACCGCCAGTTTTCCCATCTTTAGATTTCCCTCCATACATTTCCCTACTACAGAAACCCTCCTATGGAGCCCCAACCCCCCACTTTTTTTTTTAACCAACTTGCGCCATCGTCATGCCAAGACATCTCACACTGGGGCATCCATTTCTATATCTGCACTATTATCCCTACTGATTTGTTAATTCTTTTTGTAATTAAGCCATTGTTTCTAGCATTTTACATAACGTTTTGTCGTCACCTTTGGCGACCTTCTTCCTTTTTGGAAAATGAAACCCATGTCGCCCTTGGTTGGGGAATTCCTTATCACCTACTCTTGTTGACATCATCCATAAACTCTAAGTATCCCACAGGCCACCTACCTCTACTCTCTGAGTTTGTTCACTTTGCCCCGCCTCTAGCACAACTTATCCCACGTGTCGTTGTCCCCCTGACACTCGACCTAGTTGAATGGTTGTGGCTACTTATGCTTCGCATATATTCCCAACCAAGGGCAGTCTTGAGTCTCCACGCATATTGACTTCATCCATGTACCTCCTCAGTTTCTGACCTCACCTAGTGGATTTCATGAAGCCCTTTGCTTCTTGGAGTCGCGTCTCCCTTTTTTTCAACATCTACATAGTTTCCAGAAGGGCGACAGTATCTTGACTCTCATTACCTTTACAAAGAGGAGTCTCAGATGGCATAGGGAGAACCATCATTGCTCTCTGCTGTCGTTGACCCCCATAACATTCGACTTCAACACTTTCTCATGTTATGATGGGTCTTAGTTTGTGACTATTGCAGTTGTTTTTTATATTTTTCGAAGACCTTTGAACTTTATCAATTCCCACAGAATCTGTGATACTTCTTACATGTGTCATTGCCTACTGTTCAGAGTATTGTTCCTCATCAAAATTGTCCTCTGCCTTTATCAAAACCACCCCCGAGGGCACTGCAGTTGTCTACATCAACACACAGTTTCAGTTACTGTACAACACCCTTTTTTTGAGTTACATGACACGAGCATGGGGCATTCCCACCTCGTTTGTACACAATTTATTTTCCACACCTTGTGAAAGGTTGGGTCCTATAGGTTCCCTTCTCCCTCCAACAGGTCACTCTTGATACTCTCACTATCGCTCTTTCTTACAATGATACTCTCAGTAGAAGAAACATTGATGAATTTAGGCTATCCATATGATCCTAACCTCATCCATCGGGGGGCATCTGTTATCACTGAAATTTTATCTGCAAAGGTTACAGGAATCCAGCATCTTCAAACAGATATTAGTTCACCCATTGACCAAAATTACCAAAAAAGCATTTCCAAAAGGTCCAAAACTATAAAACCAGTTATAAAATCAAGATGCACGATGACTATATAGGGCGTGTGCACACATGCACCATCAAGAAACACAGGAAAAACGCACATGCACACGATGCACGACTGTGGGCACTAAAATCCATGCACACCTGAGAACGACACATTTATGATGTTGGTCGGCCTCCCACCCACTTCTGGTTCAATTTCCAAGTCGATTTGACATCCAAATCTCGGCTAGATCCAGCTGGGTGGCTGGTCAAAGACCTAAAGGTGCCCTAAACAACCCCTTTTCACACTTAAAGTTGGTTGCACAATACCTCAAAGTGGTGCTATAAAACAAGGCCATGGGTGCACTACATCTTCAAGGAATTCATTTGCAAGGTTATGCTGCAACTATTCTCTTGGGGAAATCTCTTTTCTCATCAAGAGCATACTAGCACCATTCCATTTGGGCAATCCACATCACCTTTTGAGTGGGTTAGCTTGGGATTCTTTCACCATTTCTTTCAAGTTTTCAAGTTGTAAGAAGAGCTATATCTTGGGGGTCCAAGAGCCCTCTCTTGGAGGAAGAAGGGACCCAAAGTCCCCTTTCTCTTTGGTGTTTTCTTTTCACTAATACAATCCTGTCCATTGGTGACATGAGTCTTGTTTGTTTCTTATTCTTATGTCCTTATGCACAATAGTTTAATTGTTTTTTCCCCTTTCCTAGTTTAATTCTTAGCTTAGTATTTTATGTTTATTCTTCTAACCCTTTCCCTTACTGCTGTCTTGCTTAGCTAACCCAACTAAGCTTGTAAGCACCTTTGTTTTTCTCATTTAGGTGAAAAAAGAGGCACACCAAGACTTATGAGCAACTTACTGAGGACCCTGAACTGAAGACACTGGAGTCACATCTACAGGAGGAAAAGATGAAAGCAGTGATGGTACATGCACAATTGAAGCTCCTGTCAATAGTTGAGAAGATGAAATGATCCCAGGAACAATGCACTATTCAACAACATGTCCATGACATACAGAGCAAAGTCATGGAAGTGACTCAGAGGCTCCATCCAGTCCAGGATGCATCCTGCCAAATATTCAAAGAGATTGAAGGATGAGGAGCAGAGCTGGAACAAGTAGTCACTTCAGTCAAACAACGGTTAGAGGGACCTATGAACGAGGTAGTTATTCAAGAGTTCATCGAGCAGGAGGCCTTGGCGAAGTAGAAGGTCGAAGTAGCTCGATCCAGGCTCAAGGATTTTGAAGCAGAGATACCTAGAGAAGAGTTACTTGGGATGAGTTACAGGTGAGTGTTGGGGGCCTGTTGGACCTTGACCAAGTTTTGGATATCCTTGGTCATTTTCGACCTATTTTGGGACTTCGATAGGCTGTTGAAGGCAGAGTTCAAGTCGAAGCGGAGATCACGGGATCTCAACCCCTTGTTTAGGGATTTTTGGGTTTTGGGCTATGTAACGGGTATGGGGATGTCGGCGCATGGGTTTACCCATGTTTAGGCCCTTTTGTAATGTATAAATAGATATCTAGGCGATGTAAGCTAGTGGTGAATGGGTATGTACTGTGCTAAGTGCAAGTGATGGTTGTAAAATCTTTGTGCATTTTGTATGAGACTTGCGAGGCTAAGTGCAAGTGATTGTAAGAGATTGTGTAAAGGCTTTGTGCTATAACCTAGCTCATGGAAGGAGGATCTGGCGAGGTGCGGGTAGATCTCCTATCTTATGTGGAGTAGGATTTTGATGCTATATGCCTGTAAGAAGCTTGACATAAGGCAATAAAGAAGAGAAGAGTTGGTGGACATAGCCCCAGGCTGGGGGTGAACCATGCATATCCTGTGTTGTGGTTGCTTTCTTCATTATGGTTGTTATGTTGTTTATGTGATTTATTCTTAGTGCCATAATGTATACTTAGATGGATAAGATATGATAGCTTAGTGTTTAGTGATGTGAATGAATTATAGATCTGATCTATGTTGATATGATTAGTACTTGAATGTATTAGATCTGGGTGAATACTACAATGCTCTGTTATTATGGTTTATCTGCGCTGTAAACAAAGGATGAACACTAATGAACTATAATTTCTAAGTTCTCTGTTAAAGTGTTATAATCACAGATCTGTGTCCCAACTAAGGTTGCAGACATCTGAGTCCTGCAACCACCCCTACTTCTACCTCGGGTGAGACTTCATCTTCTTCGCAGGTGTTGCCGAAAGGGCCGATAGTTAGGGTTTTGTTGGTGTGATGTGGAAGCGTTGAACCCTGGGTCTGCACCTGTGTGCCAACAAGTTGTTGGCTTAGATTGGTACATGTTTATAATAATATATCTCATAGTGACAATGCGACAATGGTTTCATCATCTTACTTATATTTCACGGCGGGAGGACAGAGAAAGGATATGTGGTTGTAGCTTCCTTCCACTTGTAATCAGAGACCATAGAGGGTTGTATCCTTCTTCTGGTTTTAGCCATAGAATTTGGGAGTTGGATCTTCCCTCAGGTTGTGTTAAGAACCAAACCTCAATATAGCATGGAAAAACCTCAGGAAAAGTACTCAACGCCTTGAAAAAGATATAATTTCAGATAATAAGCCTCTTTGAGGGGGAAACCTCCTTTTACCCCACTTAAATGTTCAAGTACAAGATGATTCAAAATGAAA